>VYXD01014098.1:718577-821455 GCA_013397195.1 Hylia prasina | reverse complement strand
AAAAAAAAAAGAAGAAACAAAAAACATCAGGAAGCCAAGAAGGCATAAGTGCTGTATCATAGCCTGTACTCAAGGTACACTTGCTAGCTAATACTCACATACTCACATACGCACAGAGTATGCATCTATGCATATATGTGCATATCATCAGGATCTACTTCTCAGTTGTGCCTATCAAAATGGTGTCTGTGGTGGAAGTGAACCATCTGCTTCACAGCACTTCTATTTATGTGATCTGCAGCCTGGCAGAGTAGCACACGCAATGTCACTTCAAGCCCTACTCCCCCAGATGAACTCCAATATGTCACTGGGTCGTCCCATCAGCTCCACATTGATTCTGTAAACAGAAACCCTATCTCCCTGCAGTCTTAGTCAGCAGCTGTACTGGAGCAAGACCTATCTTTAAGACTTGCAGAATGTGTAATCTGATGTCAAAAGAACCACGGAAGGGTATTTGCCACCTGACTCTGGAATGGACAGCAGCCCTTTAATAGGAGTTTCTACAAGTTTGTCTTCATGAGTATAGATTAAACTTCTGTGGCATTTGCTTGACTTTTCCAAGGGTATAAGAAACTCTTCCACTTTAAACTATTTTTCTGGAGTTCTGGCTCTCTACTTCTTACCTGACTTCATACCATTTTAGGACTGATGTCTCTGTGCTTATCAGTTTTGCATATTAGATATGCAATGTGCATACAATATTTACCATTGATTTTAGGATTTAGACCTAAATCCCCCTCAGGCATCAAGGAAATAAATGTAGCGATAGAAATGTGTCTGAAAAGTCCAGCTGTACAAAAATCTGACAGAAGCATGAGCAGACCTAAAGAAGCATTATGAAACAGCATGCTGACATACAGCTGCTGCCATTATGCATGCCATTAGAACTTTTACACACATTTCATTGCCCTCCTGCCAGCAAAGCTTATATGAATTCCCCTCCAGGATTAACATTAAACACATTTAAGAAATAGCCCAAAGCTTATGGTAGATAATGGTTCTTGTTGACACTACAGGAGGGCAAAGATGTTTGTGTAGAATCTGTTTGTAGCATTTTCCAGAGGTGTTACATGCAATGACTATACCTGGGTCAACTGACTCCTTTTTCCTGTTACATTTTGATGGTAAAGATGAATTTCTTGCTTTCTTTGACCTCAATCCCTGATGGAATGGAAATCTAATTAATGAGATCGCACAAGTTTCCTGTGGCTGATGATAGGTCTTATTGAGACCAGTCTATAATCATAAGAAGATGGCACAAGTTCATCAATATTTTTTGTCTTTTATTACTGGTAGGGGTTAAAGTCACTTACACCAGCTTCTGACTTCTCCAGAAAAAAAGAAACACAATACTTCGTCACAAGTTATGTTGTGTGGGAGACCAGATGAAATGGAATTAGCAATGTTCTCCACATCAACAGTGCACAGCATGATCTTGTTAAAGAATTATACTGCTTCATAATCCTCAAATAAATAACATTATGGTATAATGGATTGTTTTTTACTTCCTAAGCAGAAGATGGTAGGTTTGTTTTTCCTATTAAACCTAATTTTCATTTCAGACACAAGATAAATGGTACATTGATGCATTTACTTATCTCTTTCTTGAGGCTTACAGTTGCAAAGGGGAAACTTATTTTGTGGATCTGTTGGTGCCAATAAAACTTACTCTCCTGATTCATAATTTATCCCTTTTTTTCTTTTCTGTTGCTTTGAATCTAAGCATTAATGGAAGAAACTGTAATGAAATACACTTGCCATTCATGATAGTAAACAAGTTGTTAAACGCAAATTTTTTTCATCTTGATTTCAGAAATGGATAAAAAACATTCCTAAGTAAAATAATCACAATTTTAAAAATCTCCATTTCTTGCTTATCTCTGCTGCATCCCTTTGGCAACAAGACTGACTGGGAAAGGGGTTCCAGTTGAAGCTTAGTCCCTCACCCTGCAGAACCTCTCTTTAAAACATAACTGATAATAGCACTATGAGCATGGTGTCAGGTCAATCAAAAATTTTATATTTCTTCTTAATCTTCTTGTTTGATGCTTCAGTCTTCAAATGAACATTTCCAAATAGAAAAGTAAAAGTGTATCTCAGAAAAACATTGAAACTATGCATTCCAGATTTAAAAGAAAGGGAATATTTTTTAAGGCAAAATTATTTTAAAAATGTTAACAAATACTTCTAAATAATGTTGATTGACTTTAGAATGTATTACTTAGATGTAAATTTGAAAGTCTGAAAAACATTATACCAAGTACTTAAAAATCTTTAAGTTTAAAAGCTTTGTGCCTCTGGTTATTAGCCACTAATAACTGCTTTTCTGCATTGGATTGAGAATGGAGTAATCTTCCTGCAAATTAAAATACCTTTAAGGCAAATACAAATATGTAAAACATTCTATTCCTGAATCTTCAGGGTTTATCCTATTTTCTTGTCACAGTACTCAGTTTCTTTTTGTCATGACAATGTTTTCTGTCAAATTTTTAAAAAAACCAATGTGCCGTAGAAAAGATCTTTTGGCCATTTCTCATTTTTTTGGTCATGGTTTCTTTATGGTAGCTCAGTAAAATGTGTTGTTACCAAACCCTGTCATCAGCAGATAGTTTGGAACAAACTCAGTCTCAAAAAACTATTAGCATACCAAAAGCCCCAGTATGTCTAAAAAATACGAAGGATGGTTTTATCTTTCATGGGAGAACCCAGTGTGATATATTTTAATTAGTTATAATATGTGCCTATGTGTATGAGTTTCCAACCAGCTTTCCTGAGAAGTGACAAAGACAATGACTCCCTGTGTCCAGGAAAGACCACTGTACTTCAAACAGCACTACATTGTTGGTGAATTTAGTCCTTTCTTTTTGAGTCTTTTTCTGAAGGTTATAAATTTTGCAAGGGATTCAAGTATTACAGAAGTTTTCCAGAAAGCGCAAAGACCATGAAGACAGAAGAGCTTGTGTCTACCTGCTTATTAACACACATTTAAAAAAGGCCAGATTCCAAATTTGACTGTATCCTTCCTTTTCTTAAAATAAAAAGGCTCTCCCTCAGACTTTCACATGGATCAGGTAGATGATGACTCTGAATATACTGGAAAAATTCACCAGTTTGCAGTCTCAGCTCTGTCCTTGAGCAGCATGTAGAGCTTCCCCTCACTCCTGTATCTCCAGAGAATTTCTTTCACAGATGAGCAGACCTGGAAAATGTGGAAGGCCTGGAAATGGCCCCACATGGTACTGCCATAATCCAGTACCAAGATACCAAGAGGAGCTGGGATCATATGTACCTAAGAGACACATGCCTTTGGTGGAATTCTCTGATATATTTACCTAACCACCCTAAATATTTCCCAAACACTGTAATGGGGTAAATAGGTCAGTAACAAACTATCAGGAGGAAGAATATTTTTGCTAAAGAGATAATGCCAGTAAGGGAGATAGGAAAAAGACAGGTAAAAACAGAACCAAACAAAAGCCCAAACAAAATAATAAGGGTATATTTTCAGAGGACAATTAATCCTCACTATAAGAGAAAAAAAAGGGAATCAGTCCGATGGGTCACAGGAGCTGGAAAAATGCATTTGTTGTGATGCTGTGGATTTCTCTACTGAAGAGGAAACTCCAGTTAGAAGAAGTAGAGTTCATCAATACATGTTGCCTCTTGCCACAAATACACATGATGGCCTGAGGTCTTGGCATAAAGGTGGGGGGACCTCCCCCATTGTCTTGTGCCAGGCTGCCATCTGCACACTGACTTCTAAGAGGCTGCTGGATGTCAGCAATGCACAGAGCAGCATGAAGACAGGTGAAACTAAAACCAGGGTAAAGCTCCATTACTGTCCTAATGTTTCTTCTGCTCTTCCTAGTGACTGCATCATAGAGTTCTCTGCAAATTTAGCCCCGATGAAAGACCTGATTGCACTGACCTTGGATGCTAAGGCAGCTAGTATTTTAGGAGTCAGGTCAAGAAGGTGACCCAGATCCAGTTAAGGGCACCAAAGTCCTGGATTGAATGCAGAAGTCAAGGTAGGGCTCCCAGAATGACATTCACCCAAAGGTGGAATTTGCTTACAGCTATCAAATAGAGAAAGGTGATCCCTCCCCTGAAACTGAGCTCTTCATTTAGAGATGCAGGAAATCATGACTGTCTCTTCCTATCACACCCTTTCTAGAGAGTGGGCATGAGAACAGTTTCAAAGAACTGGGCAGGGATTGCGCTTAAGAAAATATATACCTTTGTAAATGGACACAGTGCTTCTTTCAAGGGACAATTTCAGAATGGGAGCACTTAGTCACAAGTGGGAAACATCAAACAGGTCTAGATCACAAAGTAAAGCAGAGCACAGGACTGCTGTCTGTCTCTAAGACCAACATGTAACAGACCACTTGGCTCTGCATCACTTTTTGTCCGAGTGGTATTCTCAAAGCCCCTTATGGAATGTTTTCTTATGAAGTTCACTTATTTCTCACTGAAGTTGCCTGAATAAATGGGGAAATTGTGGTTCAACCTGTCAGAGCAATGGTTCCATATAGCATGAGACTGAGGA
This sequence comes from Hylia prasina, assembly GCA_013397195.1. Taxonomy (NCBI): domain Eukaryota; kingdom Metazoa; phylum Chordata; class Aves; order Passeriformes; family Sylviidae; genus Hylia; species Hylia prasina. The sequence continues at coordinate 816,906 of VYXD01014098.1, read as the reverse complement.
TGTGGCCAAATGTGGTCTAATCTGCACAAAAGTTGAGCCAGGCTATGCTAATAGCCAAGTAGTGAGGATGACTAGCAGTGTCATGCATGAGCTTGTTCATTGTGACATTATGAGCTCGGATTAGTATTCTAGGTCTTCCTACATTTGCTTTCTCTGAGGACAGTCTCAGTCATGGACAAATTTGAGGATAGTCTCCAACTGTCAAGTGGGAACACAGGATTTTGTGATGCTGAAGAGTGCAAGGCTGGCCAGATCTAAGCATCTATCATGGAGAAAGGGTGCCTGGGGTGCCTGCCCCTCCTTCTGGGCTCACATATCTTACAGTGAACAACCCTGGGTAGAATGCAGAACTGCACAGCTAACTCCCCCCCTGCCTGAGGAAAGAATTTGCCTTACATCTGCTGACAGATCTCCAATCACTTGGCAGACTTTTAGAAAAGAGAAAGAGAGAGTCTGTCCCCATGTGCATATGTATGAGCACGTGCATGTCTTGGAGGGGGCTGTCCCAACACCCACTCTTTCAAAGAGATGCTGCTTAAGGATTCATTTTCTGAGGGTCTTAATATGAGTATGTTCAAAGCCCACTTACTAGGTTGACACTCCGCCACCTCTCCCCGGAAATTTTAACAAAGTGATTTTAACCAAGTGATGACTGCTAGCTGTATCCCAGCATTAGAGACCAAACTGCTCTGGCTGGTGCAGTCTGTATGTATGCAAAGAAGAACCCTTGGCTCCCAAAGAGCTTAAAAGTCAAACACAGTTGTTTGCATAAAGCAAAAGTCTATTAGGGTGAGAAGGTGAATGATTTTTTAAATAATTTTAATTTTTTGCCCTCAGTTTTCTCTCTGATCATTTCCATGTCTTTTATTGTATGCTTTTCTGGCTTGGCCTGATTCTTGCATGTTGGTGCTGAAACAGGATAACCTTAGGTCTAAAGGCCAAGAAAGAGGAAGATTATTTTCCCCACTGATCAGGTATAGAATCTGGAACTGATTTTTCAATTCTCTGCTCTATTTAATAAACACTTCATCCTTTCTGGGAGTGGTGTGGTTTAGGATTATTAGAAGACTGACCTTTGAATATGGATTCCCTTTTCCTCTGATTGATTCTGTTATGTCAATATTTATATTATACTCAAGGGAATGTCTTTATTTGTGTTTGGGAACTTATCCAAAATTTGATTGTCTGTGAGAAAATAGCTTGTCTTGTGCATGTAAAAGCTGTTTTAGGTCAGACAGAAAAGAAGCAGGTCAAATTTTATATCCTCACATTTTGATCTAAGGGATGGGAAAACAAAAATATAAAGGCATCATATGACTTAATGCTTATGCTTTGAGACTTTTTCTACTAGAGTTACTCTGGGGACACTCACACAAATCTGTATACACAGATACTAGGGCAGTGACTAATCAAAAACTCAGTTATGTGAAATGAGGCACATCAAGTTCATTATCAGCTGTATGGTCCAGGTAGCCATTTATTCTCACTCCCCTTTGTCATGGAACTGCAGCACAGGTGGGGACAGTAAAAGGCAGAAAAATAACTCTGTCACACTTTCAGCTGACATTGCATGGAGTTAATATCTGCACACAGAAAATATTCTCTGTTCATCTCATTATTATGTTTATCAGTCCTAGGTCAAGCAGTACATTTGCTGTTGGTTTTTTTTAATGGTCTAAAATAGTTTTAATTAGCTTAAAGCTTTAATCACAAATTGTGTTGCTGAAGATTTTCAGATTCTTTTGCCTTTATATGTTACAGCTTCTGAGATATGATTGTACTGTGACATCATATCTAGGTAAGTATTTTAAGAGCAACAACAGAGGCAATAATGTCCTGGGCCTTTAAGTGTCAGGTGTCCGTAAAGCAGCTCTTCTGTGGAGAGCTGAAAAGAATGCAGAGAGAGGCATTAACTGCCTTGGCTGGCAGCCTAACCTGCAGTGCTTTTGCCTGTACTGTGGGAAAACTTACTGCAGTGTCACAGCCCTGCTACTATCAATTAGTGTCAATATGAACAAAGAACACCAGATATAAGGCCAATGTTCTGGAAATATAACAAGCAAAATGATTCTTCGTAGCAAAGCTGAAATTCCACTTTGAATGAGAAAGAGGATCCAGGAAAGGGAAAACAAAAGCAGATTAGTCATACAGCTAAATTTAGGGGTTTTTCCATACATGCTACTGTTTCAGATCAGTCATGGAAATTAATGAGTTCAGTGTTATGAGATGAAAAGAATCTCATAGTGACCTGATATGAACCCATGGAAGCCTGATAGGAGGATTTGGCAGGGAATGCAGAGAACCTTTTTATATCATCCAATGGCTCCTTTTAACAGCAACTACTATCATGTTGTCAGCTGAGCAAATAAAATTGGCCCACTTCTCAGGCCTCCCCTTCAGTATGTGCTAATATCAGAGAGCTGTCTTGATTTTCTGACTCTGTTTGCGGGCTGCACATGACTCTTCCCAGAGGGAAAGGGGATCCGTTGACCAGGAGAATTATTGCCTCAGACTTCATACAGACCATCTCAAAGAAATGGACAGCAACAGCACTTCAGCAACCTAGTCTTTGTGTTCAGTGCAGATAAAGTTTGAAATAAGAACAGTTAACCTCTGGTTATCCATTTTTCTTTGTAACCTCTGCTCTGTGTCTCTCTGTGCTGTGCAGTTCTGTACTTGCACAGTGAAAGTGAACATGAAGGCCTATAGAAACTGAACCTTATGGTATACAACTATTCTAATTTACGTTTGACACTATTAACTATGCCCCATGGGTGCAGGGACAACACGGACATAGCCTTACTGTCAGTGTGTACTCACCAAGACCAGAACAGAGATTGCAAATTTGAGAAGTTTGGCTGATAGCCACTGCAATCAATTTTTTTAGCATCTGAATTAATCAAAATGACTAAACAGTTGAAGCCCAGCTTAAAATCCAGCCAAGATATTTCTCCCTCTCTCACCCTGGTATACACTACATTTATTGATTTACATTTCTTTAATTTATTTTTTAATGAAAAAGTGACCTTGTAATGTAATTTTAATAGGGTTTGGAAATGAATTTTTCCCCTAAGAACATGTTGCTCAGGTGTCCAGTGTGTGCAAATCAGAATCAGCTTTAATTAACTATAGTTTTGCATGCCTGCTTAGAAAGTAATAATGTCAAAAATGTTATTATTGTTTCCTTGTACATTGTTCTAGATAATACACAGTTCAGAGAACACACATGTGCTCTCTCCCTCTTAGAAATGGGTAACATGAATGACTCCCTGCTAGTGGTAGAAATAAGGCGGCGTTGTGCACAGTTGCCTAAGCCAACACTGAACAATACACTGGAAACTCTTCAGATCTGTAGAGACTTCTGATTGGGTTATATTTATGGTCTATAAAACTGCTGGTAGCTAAACAAATTCACTTGGAGTCATCATCAGCATATCCCCAGGACACTGCAGGACCATCAAGGCAAACTTTGAGGCCCAGGGACTTTGGTCATTGCGCCAGCAAACAGAGAGATTTTGAGAACCCAGGACTTGAGATTAGCTCCTTGGTGAAGTATCTGGAAACAGTGCAGTAGCCCCTGATGGATAGCTGGGCTGCATGATGGTGTAAACCTGAGGATCCTCTCCAAGCTATTGGTTTTGGTACCTCTACCCTGGAAATCATCACTCTCTTCAGTGTACTTGACTCTTTGGCAGAAAACTTGCCAGAGTGATTATGCAAGAGAAAGAGAAGTTCAGAAAAGTCACTCTCTAGTAAAACCTAAATATCATTTACAGAAGTATTCTCCTAATCTGAGTACAGCCATTGGAATTGCCCATGAACCAGCAGCTTGTCTTTCAGATATTGTTACATATAATAAGAAGGAAAAGGTGTTGGTTTTTTTTATTCAAGGTGGCCATACCATCTTGAATAAAAATAAAGTATTTCAAGGAACAAAAAAAGAGGAACTGATCTATTCAGATGGGTCTTCATGATTCTGATGCATGGTAAAAAAATTTCATAATTTCATGGTATTTTTCAAGTATTGTTTGGTCTTCAGTTCCCAGATGTTAGCACCTGTGATGTAGACCAAAATTCTTGCTTACTTGTCTACCTTTATTGTCTCCAATATATTTTTTTTAAAAGAAGACTTGTACTTATCTAAGCTTTATCTGAGGTAGAAAACACCTCAGAAAATCATGCAGTCAGTCTCCCTGCCTAAGAGAGGATCAGCTCTGTCTATGGGACTCCTGACACACTACTTAATTTATCCTGAAAGTCCTTCAAAACTGGAGATTTCATGACCATCCCACACAACCAATTTCAGGTTTCACTATTTCATTGTTAGGAACCTCTTCTTGATGTCTTAAATTAAGTTCCCATGTTGAAATTTGAAACTGTTGCATTTGGTTGCAAAAACATGTGGGAAATTTGTAACCTGGACATACAGACTTTAAAGTAACTCACCGCAGTTTTTAACACCTTTCCTAAAGTTACACTTATTTACCATTTCCTGTCTTACCTAGATTATTTTCCCATGGTGTGATTTCGGTCTTGTTCTTACAGGGACGACATTTTCCTCCATGTCATTTCTTCAAATAACTAAATTATTTTGAATTCTGGTCCTATCTTCAAAAATGCTTTCAGAACTTTGAAACTTACTCTTTTTTCTATCATTCAAGATTTTTAGTGAAAATATCAAGTATCAGGGCTAATATACATATCCCCTAAGCTTCACTAAATACATCCTTATGTTTGAACTTGAGGGAACAATCTGATAATTTGTAAATTGACCCAATTTACTTCCCTCCACACTAACAAGAGGAAAACCAGGGATCAGGCTATGATTCAACTGCAACTTGGCTTTTTATGTTCTCCTGAGGCACTGTGATCAGCCGCTATTCTAGATATGTAATAGTGTCCAGCATAAGTCATTCCATGGAAGGAGCAAATTGTATGCTCTGGAATATTAAGTAGAGCTTTTGATACAGTGGAAGGAAGATGAAGAAATCAATCATTAGAATACTAAATGAAAGAACATGAAGTGTATCACAAGGCTCCTTGAATGTGTGTAAGAGGAAGATTTCCATATTAATTTTGGAGCAATATGACTGCAATCTGGGTTTGAAGTAAGAATAAATACTCAGTGTTGGATAGAGATACTTTCACAGAGGACAGAGAGCAATGACAGACACAAGGTTCAAGGAATGATCATCCAGTGAATGTGGCTTATCAAAATAAAATTATTTATTTTGTGAATAAAAAAGAAGTAATAAGCAGCTATTTAATGCTTCTGAAAGTTGACCTAGACCCACTGACACCAACAAAAAACACATAACTTAATGGGATTTGGAGTAAATCCCTTAGAGTGTGTCATTGAAACATTACAGGATAAATTATTACCTGGTATAGTTTTATTAAAGCAAATCAAATTTATCCTAGGAGCCTCTCATGTCAAATATACATTCCTTCTTTCCATTACTAGTTCTTCAATTCATTCATTCATTCATTCATTCATGTGAGATCTTAGTGTGCTGTAATCAGTGTGCTTACTGGAAAAAAGGAAATGTACACTGTGAACATTATCTAACAAGAATTATGGTTTCAAAAATTATCTGCTCTAGTACATATTTTTAAATACCTTTCATAATTATGAAATTTAAAAAAAAAAAAGCCACAAAAATCCCCCATACACCATTGGGGGACACTCCTCATATTCCATTAGATTTGTGATTCTTATCTGATGAAAACAGCACTGAGCTGGAACAAACAATGCGTCAAGGATGATTATGCAACATGAGATGAAGAAATATTTCTCAACCCAGTGCCAGGAAAGCTACAGGCAATTCTGGAAGTCACATGCTTTCTGGTGGGACTTTTTTGCATTTTTGTTTTTGTGTCTTGTACAAAAGATAGTCTTATTTCGGAAGTCAAGTTGCACGAGGAAACAGCCAGTAGAGAGGATCTTTTCTGTATTTGTGAATTCCGGTTGAACCACAATGAGCACATTCTTCCTTCTCTCTTTTGTGTGTATGTTTAGAGTTTTGTTCTTTTAGTAGTGAAAGTTTAATGGATAGAAAGGGATCAATGGGGGCATTGTTGAACTGACCTCTGGTGACCATCAGAAAACTAACGAGGGCCAGCAGATGGACACTGCTCTAGCTAGCCATATCTGCAGTGTATGACAGCTATTTTCAGTTGAATTATTATAGTACACTGGATTCTATACCATTATGTTTGCTTATAGTATCATAAAGACTAAATGCCTGTGGAGACTAAGCACTGTATTCCAAGAAAACAGCAGATAAGTGTCTGGGGAAAGAACAAAACAAAGCAAAGCAAAACAAAACAAACCAGGGATTTTGCATAGTAGCATATAATAAGTCTGAAAAGAAGTGATAAAATGATAAATGGAACTACGAAAAAATTAAACACAAATCAAAACAGATGACTGTGATTTTTGTGTCAGTTTCAGCTGTCCCAAGTTAGCAACAACATGTCTATGTGAGGTAGATGGGGGCTGAACAAATCCAAAACCTCAGTGGAAAATTCGATCTGGCCACAGATGGGTTGGTTACACAAGGCTGGCAGAACTATCACCCTAAGCAGTTTTGTGTAACCCCGTAGCCTGGGGATAGTCCCAGGCTTCATCTACATAAGCCATTGCTATAATATGGAACAAAACTACTAAAATGGTTTTTTGAACTGGGATTCTTTTATACCAGCATGCATGCACTAATTTTTGTCTTGATAAATTCCGAATTTTGCACAAGTGTTACTAACTCCCGTCTGTGAAAGTCTTAATTCAGTTGGCTCAAAATATTGTCATATGCATATTGAGACAGTTTAGATAGTCAGTGAGGGCAGGATGTGACAGAGGAACAATGATAGACAATCTTATTCCAAAAAAGACAGCCTGATGCAGGAGTAGCAACACAGAATTACAGAGTCATAGAATCACAGAATGGGTCAGGTTGGAAGACACCACTGTGGGTCATCTGGTCCAACCTCCCTGCTCAAGCAGGTTCATCCCAGGGCACAAGGCACAGAATAGCATTTGGACAGCTCTTGAATATCTCCAGTGAAAGAGACTCCACAACCTCCCTGGGCAACCTGTTCCATTGCTTGGTCACCCACACACGGATAAGTCCTTCCTCCTGTTCAGATGGAACTTCCTGTGCATCAGTTTCTGCCTGTTGCCTCTTGTTCTACTGCCTGGCAGCACCGAGCAGAGCCTGGTCCCTCCTCTGACACCTCCCTGCAGATGCTGACAGACATTGATGAGGTCACCTCTCAGTTTCTTTTCAAGGCTGAACAGGCCCAGCTTCCTCAGTTTTTCCTCATAAGAGAGATGCTCCACTCTCTTCATCATCTTTGCTGTCCTCCCCTGCACCCTCCCCAGGAGCTCCATGTCTCTCTTGCGCTGAGGAGCTCAGAACAGGACATGGCACTCTAGGTGCAGCCTTACTAAAGCTGAGTAGAGGGGCAGGGTCATCTCCCTCAGCCTGCTGGCAGTGCTCTTCCTAATGATCTTCCTAATGCTCTTCCTAATGCAGTCCAGGGCACCACTGGCCTGCTTGTCCCCCAGGACACACTGCTGGCTCATGGACAGCCTGGTGTCCACCAGGACGCCCAGGACCTTTTCCACATGGCTGCTTTCCAGCAGGTCACCCCCAGCCTGTACTGGTGTGTGAGGTTATTCCTCTCCAGGTGCAGGAGCCTGCATTTTTCATTCTTGGATTTCAGAAGGCTCTTCTCTGCCCATCTCCCCAAAATGTCAAGGCCCTTCTGAAAGGCTGCACAGCACTCTGGGCAATTGGCCACTCCTCCCAGGTTTGTCCCAACAATGAACTAAACCACCATACATTCACGCTCTGGTAGCTGAACCCCACCCTAAACAAAGAATTAAAATCAGGAAGGAAAGCTCCATTTAGGAATCTAGACATGAGAGATGGCACCTGGACACCTCAGTTTGGTTTATCAGTCTTGATTTTTCATAGACAGCAGTGAACAAGTCTCAATTATTTACAAGGCCAGTTTAAACACATATTTAATGCCTGTTTAACTCTATTTTAGTGTCTTCATTTGAAGGCTATATCCTACCTAAAGGTTCATGTACTGCTACTATTCATCATTTTATATAACATATACTGCACCCTAGCCACCAAAAAGACAGATTCCTAAAGAAGTGGATAACTATTTTTGAAATCAGGGTTATAGCAAGTGAAAACTTAGGGACAATACTTTAAACAAGTCCATTATCTATTTGTCTCAGGGAACTACTTAGTTGCTATGAAATAGACACTGAATATTAAAAGTCAGAGAGCTGTTTCACATTTGCACCTTCACCCAGATTCATTTGCCAAGTAGGTAAACAAGATTAATTAGCTGGAGGATTATGTTTTGTGTTGTGGAAGTGAAAAAAAAAAAAAGTTTAATCATGTGAATCACTGGTAGTATCTAACAAAAGTTTACTCATTCCTGTGGGTAAATCAGGTGATCAAGAGAAACAAAGAGTGCTAAGGGGCAGCAGAGTCGCAGCTTCCTGCTTCTTGAATCAGGAGTCTACTATGGGTACAGCAGGGTTTTGCTTCCTTGTTTTCCATAATGCCACTTTCTCTTCTAAGAAAAGGAGAAGCAACCCCCCCTTCCCACATCCCCAGGAAAAAAAAAAAAAAAAAAAAGTGTGGTTATGCCCATCTTTCCTTTCATTTTTCTATGTTCCATTCTATGGAATGACCCTGGATGATGAAAACAAAAGACAAGACTAAAACAATCATTTTATTCTCTTCTACTGAGCTCTAAAACAGATGATGTTTTGATTCAAGTGATAATCTTATATAAGGAATGGTAAGAATTTTATAGAAAACCTCAGGTATTTTCCTTGCAGTTTTACTTGTTCCTCTTTTTGTTAACTACCCTTTATTTATTGTTAATGAGGAAACTCATATGAAGAGAAATATATTTTGTCTTTTCTCACTTGAAATTTAAATATACAGAACCACAACCTGGTTCCAATTCCACAAATAATCTAAAAGATATGATTCAGATACACTGTGCATCTCTATTTTGAAAATCCTTCAAACAGCTTTTCTATGCCATTTTTTTCTTCCACAGCAGATGATCCAGTAGCTTGGAGAAGGGTGACAACCATACAGAGTGACTTTTCTAACTTCACAGACATCTTGAAAACATCTGACGATGCCAAGAAAAAGAATAATTTTTAAAAGTTACAGAAAGATGTGTTAAACAATCTTGATTAATGAATGGATTAAGGTGGTGCTCTTTTATCTAAATTTGCACATATTTGTGTTCTGAGGATTTCGAGGCTATAAACACTGCCCCAAAAATCAGACAAAACAGGTCAGATTATTCTTTCAGTTATACTGTTATACAGGAAATCTGTATGGAATTCAGTACCATTTTGAACTGAACCAGAAACTTGGCCACAGAATGTTAAAACTCTAGATAATTGTTCTTAGCCTATTTTGAGTGCTTATGCATATTAGCAAATATAATATGTACTTAATGTTATTTCTTTTTATATCCATTTCACTTGTACTGTTTGATGCTTGGTACAATAAACTAAATTTCAGCAATAAGAATTACTCTCTAACAGCAATGAGCATCTAGAAAATCTTCAAAAATTATGTCCACTTTTCTTCAGCCTTTTGGGGCTTTGGTCAGCAATGAGCAGATGTTCTGGGAAGAAAAAAGAACTGGGATGAAGTATAACATAAATATGTGCTATATATTTGTTACCATTCTGAGATTTCACACAAAAAGTGATTGAGATAAATCACATGTTTAAAATGCACCATGGTGGATGCTGGCAGCCCAGACACACAGTACTGTGGGCACAGGATCTACACTTGCGGTTTTGTGGGTCAAAATGAAAAGTGATTTTAAACAATTCAATGACTATTGGTTTTTTTCCAGCTTCACCCCATATGCAGATGATTTGAAACAGTCTAAATACATATTACGGTGTATTACCATGTGTCTTCAGGAAAATCTATTGAGAGGTCCCAGCAGATTGCTGTTATGCATGTGCTGACATGGACTGCAGTTGAGTCATGTTCCAGGGGTTTTTTGTATGCTTGAGGAAAAAGTCTTTTCCATTCTCAAAAGTTAGGGCTAACAGAAGTGAGAAATCCTCAATTCACAGAGAGGAAACAAAGCAATTGCTGAAGAAAATCTTCACTGAAGCATCAGTTAAGCCCAGGTCACATATATGAAATAAAAGGCCTCACTACAACAGTCATCTTCCAAACAGAAAAAAAAATGTGCTTCCACACAATACTTCCTACCAAGTGACCTTGAGCATGACCTGATATCTCTTTCAAAGATAAATATGTGAATTTGTCACTTATGTTCTTAATACAGGCAATGAAATCATAGAATGAGAGAATATGCTGAGTTGGAAGCTTATCTGGAGTATCAGAGCTGGAAGGGACCCACCAGGATCAATTAGTGCAACTCCTGGCCATGCACAGGAGCTCCAGGAGTCACAGCATGTGCTTTCCCCTGTAGTTCCCCAGGAGAAATGCAGGACATGCCAGGTAGAAGGCATATACAATTTAGTCTACTCTACCTTTTCCTGTGCATTAGCTTTCAATCTATCTCAGATGGACAGTATTCGACTTGCAACGAGATAAACATAATTCTTTTGTATTGCTTTTATTTAATGTGCAATATAGACAAGTGTTTCCTCTTCTGAACCCAAATATGGTATGTCCCCAAGTTACCCTGACCAAAAGCAGCACACCCAGGATGAACAAAAATCAAATGAAAGTTAATAAACATAATGGTTTAATCACTGTAATTTCCTGAATCCTATGGGTGGCCTATATTTTCTCAAAGGTCATTCAGGTTTGAGGTTTCCAGGTGAGTACTTTTCAGTGCTTGCTACTTAGAGGAATTTCCAACCTAGTTTTAAATTCCTAAGTGTATGAATAGAGTTCATCACCTGAAAAAGTAGTAATCTGGAAAGGGTTTTAACCATTATTTGAATACTGTCCTTGCCTTGGTCTCACAGCAGGGAAGACTGTCAAAATTTTTTATTGATTCTTCTATTGTACATTCAAAATTGTACTCTAAAGCCTACTTTTATTTGTTCACAATTCTAAATATATTGGTGAAATTTTTATATTATACATGAGCAGATGTTTCTGACCTAGCGAATTTTAAGTTCTAAGTATTATCCTCAAGTGATTCATATTTTATGTAAAAAAATAAAACTCTGCTATGATTTAGATTTTTTTTCTAACTTACCAATATATCAAAACCAGAGAGACATTGAAAGCCTTCATTTCTACCTCCTCTATTGACCACCCTGAAACAGTTAAAGTGGAATTCAGATTTCTCCCTAAGGAAGAACAAGTGTACTAAAAATCTCTTACTCCAGCTAATAGTTTGCTATGCTGGAGTAAAATCAGAAAACTTAGTGAATTTATTTGGCCTTTCAAGGACATGTTCCTGCACACAGAGTGATCTGTGCCCTGTAGTAAATCAAGCATGCATAACTGTGAACTAACTTACTGCTTTTGTATGGTGCCTCCCTCCTATTAAACAGATGTATGGTTTGTCACAGCAAAGACTGTAAGGATTGCCATCAACCAGAAGTTGCTATCCTTTTTCTTGCAGCTAGAAACTTCCCCCTCCCCCAGAAGTTATATTCTTATCCTAAGTAAGATACATTTTTGCATTATTTTCTCCTTACTTATTACTGTCTTTTTAATTGTATTAGAACATTCATTTCATGCTGCTTTGCTTTCTATAGATTTAAACTATGATACATTACACCTCAAAGCTCCAAAGTATGTCAAAAACTCTGCTCTGCATCTTCAGAAGAGAATGGGGGGAAAAAGGGAAAACTGCAGCTAGAAGTTGACAAGCAGAATTTGGGACTAAGAAATAAAGGAAAGATTTATCCAGACTTAAATGTCAGGCACATTCTTCACAAGTACTGCTTGCATGTTTGAAGGCCACTGCAGTCAAAATAGGACATTCAAATCGTGTTCTTATTTATATAGTACTGGAGTGTATGAGCCCTGGATGTATTAGTTCAAGGCCCACAAAGCTCTCAGTGGTTTATATTTGAATTTGATTTATGTATACAAGAAAAATTTATTTCTTCTCTAAAAACGTGAGAGATTTCTCAGAGGGTTTTCCAGGACCAGGGTACTCTAGGCCACTACAACAACATCTGTAAATACCTGTACTGCAGATGCTGGCTTCAGTCACATGCACTTGTGCAAAAATAAAACATTTGCTGAGGTCCAAAAACAACTTTAAAAAGTTCTTTTAAAAAAATGGAAAAGGATCATGGAATCTGATGGGTGGATGGAACACACAAGGTGATGGTATAATGAACAATAATCAACAAAGTGGGATGGGTTTCATTCAGTTGGATTTCCTCCTCAACATCTAAGAAAAAAAGAGAACTTTTTTACTACATTTAGTAGTCCTGTTGAGTGAGACAAGGAGATCTGACTTTGGCAGTGCCAGAGCCTAGGTTAAAGGGCTCCCTTTTTTCTCCATATCCCATCCCACTTGCTCAGTGGCAGCAGCAATTGGAGCTTTTCCAGGCTGTTTCTGTTTTCTGGCCTCCCTCACATAAGCAAAGTTATTATTAGCCTCTAAGGAAAGAGAGAAAATGTGCCTCACATTGTTCCAGGGCTCTGAGCCTCCTATGCACATTCCTGGGGCTGTGCTTGGGGCTTGAGTAGCTCTTCCCTTTGTCCCCCAGGAAACAGAGGGGCATCAGACCCTTGTCCCTGCAGCTGCAGGTTGCTAATGGGGCTATGATGAATAGGATAAAATTTGTCTTAGCACAGAGAAACATTGCACTCCTAAACAGACCTGCGAGACTGCAGAAGGGAAAAGAAGGCATAATGTGAGTTATTATAGCAGGCGTTGAAAAAATAAGATCCATAGAAATGAACCTTAAAAAGGCTTGGCAATGTGAAGGAAAGAGGAGGAATGCCTGCTGCTCTGCACTTTTTCCAGAATTAGAGGGTAAAAGAAAATTAGGGTCAGGAGATGAACTGGGGAAAGAAAAAGAGTTATTCCTTCAAACTCGTCTCTACAACTGGCATCAGGCCAAAACCCCATGAGGCTCCTTGTTTTTCTAGGTCTTGTCATCCTGCTGGCAAGTGAAGGGCAGTCAGAGCTGCCCCGTGTCACAAATAACACATGGCACCTGAGCATCCATCATGCCTCCTCACACCCCAGGTAGAAGGTCACTCACTGTACTCCCACGGAGCACTTTCTGTTTCACAGGAACATGCTGCAGGCCAAAAGTCAGGCAATCATAGGCTCCAGACTCAGTGGACTCTTGTTAATAATTCCTTGTAGTTCACAACCTTTGTAACCAGCCTGGGCTTCATTTCCCTCAGAAACTAGTCAGGCAGCTATTTGGAGATGTGTGAAAACAGAGATAAACCAAATGCATCATTAAACAAATAACCTCACACTTAGGAGATGTGGACCTTTCAGGCTTTAAAAGGAACATGCTCAGGTTCACCCTGTGACTCAGGACCCTGTGCAGTCCAGTCTGGTGTGAGGGGTGTGGGGAGCAGAGCATGCTGGAATCCCTCCAGCCTCACCCAGATTTCTGCAGCTGTCAGCTGAGCACAGAAAAAGGAGCATATTCAGTGTGGCTTCTCAGAATAAATTGATCCATACAGATGAAGCAATCCTGAGAAGATAGCCTCAGCCATCAATAAACCTAAAAATCCTAGAAACCAGAAAAATGCTTACTGTGCTAATCTGTGACCCATTGGTTAAGTGAAAGATCAAATCCTTTGGGATTGTCCTAAAGAACATCACGAAACTCTATTCTTAAGAGTCTGTAATCTCTTGAGGGTAAAAAAGCCACAAACAATTGAAACCAAGTTGCTCCCATTGGGTCAGCTTGATTGCTATCTCTGCTCATTCCATTTTCAGTGAAGTGTGGTGTAGCTCTAAGCACTGAGCAATAGAACAGAGTGAATGTATTAATTGCTAAGCTGTATTAAGAGTTTAAGTGATAAGTATGGAATTTTCTTTAATGGCTTATTTACTATACTTACAGTAATGTTTTGGATTACGCACTGAACTTTTAGATTTGTCATAAGACTTACTTTGCCTGGAGACACGTAACATGTAAGCCTGCTGCCCTGAGCTGTTTTGCTGTGCATTGCTGGGGTTATGTTCACTCTCATGCTATCAGCACAGACCAAATTGCACTTACAGAACAATTTTGTTTTCAGTAAGCATGAATGAAAGTTTCAGGAAATAAATTCAGGTTTCCTAAAGTGAGAATAATTTTGCCCTGTGAAGTTTTCTTAATGCCAATGGAAGGCTTAATTTCCTGTTCCTCACCAAGAACAAAGATGAATTATGAGATTTGCAGTAAGAGTTGCAATAGTACTAGTGAAGTAGAATCTATGAAGACGTAAGGACAAGGTGTATAGAAAGGTGGTATATTTAGAAAATACAGACAAGGTTTTAGATTTCAAAGCACCTTTTCAGAAAGAAGAACGTTCTGGAGTATTTTATAGTGAGATATGTTTGCGGAACTCTAACACAGGAGGTGATAGAATACAGAGAAATTTCTCTGAAAGCTTTTGCAGACTGACAAGAATCACATAGGTGATGCTGTTGTCCCAGTTAACTGGTGGAGTTTGACTATGGCAGATATAGGGAAATGCATGTGTGACAGTTTTTTTGAGCTTTAAATATTTGCTTTGCCCCAGTGTAATTTTTGCATAATGGTCCATAGCTTTGGGACTTCAGGAGAGGTTACAGAAGGACTTTGGTCAAATAGTAATGCGAGGGTGGCACAGCAACTTCAGCAAGAACAGCTCATTAGCTAACTGAAGTCACCCTGCTCCTCTGACAGCTTTGGTAGCCAGTCACAGATCCTTTGAAAGCCTCACTGTACAGCTACATTTAGGGAAACTAAGTTACCACAAGTGATGTAGTGCAAGTGTGCTGGGTCAAGCTAACTATTCAACTCTGTTAGTGGGTATCATACGTCAGAGAGAGCAGCCTTAATTTAATAGTGACAGACATCTAATTCATCCCAAAACACTTACTAAGTAGACTGTAAAATTAAAGTATCTAGAGTAAAGAGAAGTCTCAAAAGAAAAAAACTCAGGAAGGGTCAGTGCCGTTTCCTCGTAAACTATTGTTTTTACAAACTTCAAGCTGTTCCATTAAAACAGAGTTTGTTATCAAAAAAAGACCTGTTGGTTAGCTAGGGTAAGAGTAGTCTAAACTAACTATAAATATCTGAAAGTTGGTAATTTCAGTCTGAGATGGTCATTTTAACTTTTCCTCATAGCAAAAAGTGAGCAACAGGATGATGCATGTGACCTGTCTTTTCAACACTATCTGAAACTGAGACAAATCTGTCTCTGCCTATTTCTCTCTAGTGACTATAAAGAATTTAGGGAAAACAGTTCAGGTTTAGATGTTTACATTTTAGATGTATAAGTTAATATGGACTAAATCTTATCCTTTCTCTCTTTTTTTCTAATATTCCTTTCCTTTCTATATTATTATGGTGTAAGACCTCTAAATGTTTAAATTATCAACCCAGGCAATGATTGGAAAAATACATAATAGTAACTAAGCTTTCTTAGTTACCATTATAAAGCAGTAGTAGTTTATTAATTTTCTCACCCCATTCTTTGACCCTTGGCTTTAGTATGTGGGAGTTTGTTCTGGGCATTAGAGGAGCTCAGTTCTCTTGCTTGTTGAGTATTTGAGTATTATATTTTGTTTGAACTAAAAGCCCAGGCAGTGGCTACTTAGGAAGCATTAAAATAGCATAAAACATGAGCAAGGGAGTATGTATAGCAAATAAAATAATTCATTTTCACACAAGCCACTATGATCATTACCAGTGAAATTGTTTCAGAAAATTCCCACTAGCAGCACTTATCACTCTGCCTGACTCATGGTCTTATTTTACAAATCAAAGCAACACAAAACTGTACAAAGCATGAAATTTCATCCAGCATATTTCTCCCTCTGTTTTTACTGCTATCTTAATATAAAAGCCCAAAATGCATAGTCAGAAATGTAAATAGCATACTTCAGTTTGATTGATTTTGCTTTTTGGCAATTATGTCAATTTATTATATGTGAAATATATTGTATTTATTATATGCTTGAACTGTATAATTTTCCACATTTTTTTACAGCATGTTACTGTAAGATTTGTTAATGACACAGTAATTGTGTTTTTCTGAGCTGGATTGTCACAACCTGTCTGAGCTCTATAGAAAGGGTGGCTAATATGAGCTCCCATTGGGAAAACAAAGGAAAGAAGACAAAAAAGAAAACCAATTTGCAACAATAGAAAATTATGATTATCATTCCAAAATTACTTATAATCCATAAGAACCAATAGAAAGCCAGGTGAAAATATTGCATGTTGTGTAGAGAAATTTTTGTTCATTTTTTTCATTCCATTTCTATTCTGCTTAGCACCGTTCTCAACAAGAACTTCTTCAGACCTTAAACAGGATACAACAGTTTGCTCTTGGATGTATTAACCTAGAAAGCAATTAAAATGCAGCTAATTTAACTCTGTAATAAAACTGCTGAGAAAGCTGCAGGCAGGTGAGCAATCTGCAGAGTTCTGCAGTGTATCCTCACCAGTTCTGTGTTGACAGAAGATGCAGGTTCTGCTTCACAGAAAACTTTGGGGTTTAGAATTTTCAGGTTAAAACAAAATATTTGGAGCACATATTCTCAAAATGTAGTTGTATCAAAACATAGGTCAAAAAATTATTATTCAAAAATCTCACTGAATGCATCTTCAAAAGCTTTTTGGACCCATAATGATTCAGCCTGAATGAAACAACACCTTTCATGAAAAATAAATTTTGTCAAAAACTGCCTGACCAACTCTGCCCTGTGTTTACAGAAGCCATGTAAAAATAAGTTGAAATGTATTTTTAAAATTGCAGATGAGGGGAAATCTATTTACCTGAGAAATCTAGATCTATAAATAATGCTGAACTTCATCTAGAAACAACTGGTGTTTCTGACAAGTTATAATTACTATTCAAGGACAAAAGTTACAGTGACTATTCAAGGACAAAACTTACAGTGACTATTCAGGACAAACCCTTCAATTTCTGCTCAGAACTCAGCAAACTTTCTGTTACTAATTTCTGCTACAGAGCTATCTGTCCTTTGTTGTTTTTTTCAACTACCTGACCTTCTGAAGAAAAAAATAATAATTCTAACAAACAAGAAATATACTACAAACAGAATAGCTTATAGGTCTGCCCATAAAACATCTTTATGCTACCAGTTTGTGTCTCTGCTTTTTATTTTTAGTATCCCTGTTCTCCTCTGCTTACCATCATCTCTGATAATTAGGTTGTTAACACTTCCAGAAAAATTTTCCTCTGGACAACATCTTTGTATTTTTATATATTTGAAGACTGACTTGGTCACAGAGAAGATTTGACATACTCACCAGAATTTCGAACTGGTCTTGCAGAGAAATGGAGCTTGTCTCTGAGGCAAATTTACAAGTGAAATATCTTAAAAATTCAGAGTTGATTTAGATTCTTTTGTGGGAGCCCTGTAAAGGGGAAAGGGATTGAAGAGTGAATGAAGAGAGAGACACATTTCTCCCTGATGGTACTAATCAGGCAGCTCTTGTCTATACATAGTGTTCATTAGGTCACTTAAAAAAAACAGACCATAAATATCTCTAACAACATTATAAATGTCTCATACTAAGCCATTCTCTCACAGTTTCAGATAGATCAGACAAAAAAAAAATGGATGTCCTTTTTAAATATAAGCAATCAGAATATGAAGCTACAGTGCTAAGGAATTCTCTCTAATGTCTGTGGGTGAGAAGATCATGAAAAAAGTGAATGAGAAGTTCATATAAGACTGGAGCCAAATTGTCCACTCTATGGACATTCCTTTAAGGTTTCAATCCATGTTTCTTAGCCACAATTAAATAAGATTGCAATTTTCTGCAAGAAAGTGAATAAGTAAGAACCATAAGTACTTGTGAGAGATGGTGAAAGAGGTTAATTTTAAGAAATTCATTCTGGTGGGTTAAATAACTCTATCTGAAAATAATTCCAGATTTAGAATAATAGGAGTCGAAAAGCCTATCTTCTCAGCCAGTGTATGTTTGAATTAGGAAAGCGCTTTTTGCCATGCTATTATCAGACCTTAAAGGTATTAAAACTACAAAATCCTTCAGATTATTTTTGCCTGTTAAATGGTTTCTTGTTCTGAAATAGCTGGAAACAGGTGTGGTTTTCAGCCCATTGTCTGTTCAGCCTCCTGTGAAAAATTGACCAGAGTGGGGTTTTATGTGTTACCATCTCCTGAGGAGAAGTGCAGGCCATGAGGAAAGGTCTTAGGTCTGCCTTCACAAGCAAATCCCAGGGGAAAGGACCTTCCAGATGCACAACACAACAGCTGTTGGACTGCCATGGATTGATGGCACTTCAAACACACCACACCTGAGCACAAGAAAGAGGGATCAATAATTCAGGCAATGCCAATTTGGAAGTGCTGGAAAGTCTCGTATATGAGGTGTTTTGAATGTTTTGGACTTGACAAAATAGAAATCCCCAAATTTGGTTTCTGCTAAATTTTCAGTATATTCCAACTAGAACCAGCACCTACTGCTAGGTGATAACTCAAGAGATATTCACACAAGGAGCACACTGTTTGACCTGGAATAATTAATTCAATTGACAACATAGAAGTAATTAAAAAAATAATAAATCTACTTTCTCTGATAGACAAATTCCTACCTCATCACTTTTTTGTGCAGCCTACACCTGAGATTACAAATGGAAGGTTTTTGTGTGCTGCCATAGATGTAATTTTCTGAAAGAAAACAAGAGCAAAGTATGCAAACACAAGGAAGAAAAATCTATATTACAGATAAGTGTACATCATATTTTTCTTTATTTTGGTCTGAGAATCTTTAAAAGCCCTTTAGAGTCGTTAATGTTTTGTCTCCACTGACCTGTGTTGAGTTGCTCAAGATTAATGATCAAATATGGCCTTTTTCAGAATCAATAGTCTGCTGGTCAGAAAGGATTTCCCTAGGCATGTACAGCTGGCTGGCTGAAGATGCTGAACACTTTCCCTCCCTGCAGCAAAGGGCCATGGTGGATTTTGTCATAAGGTCAATTAATTACCTTGGTGGGTGCAGTTTTCAGGTCTTTTGCACAGTTAATTTGCTCGTCATCTCTAATCGGGAAGAAACAGAAAATCCAAATGTCTCAGTAATCTTATTCAATGTGGGGTCAAATTCCTGCTATAAATTGCTGTAACCTAGTTGGCTTCAAGAAAGCAGTGGTGACTTACCTCAGCTGAGTATGCACAGGTAGCTGTTTTCTGTTTCCTTGCTCTTGCTTCTCAGATACTATATTATAGCAAAATATAGCAATTTGTATCATCTTTTGAATTTATTGTGGGGTTTAGTATGCCCTGAATAATTTTTGTTAGTCTGTATGGTTATTTGCTTATTGATATTCTTCTGCCAAATGATATTCCTTTGCCAAATAAGATTCAGCCATTAGTCAGAACTGCAGGGAAGGGGTGGCCAGGAGGTTTTCAGGTGCAGAGGAGAGCAAGACAGCAGCAGTGCAACAGTGTGAGAGCTTTCCTGTTCTCCAAATATGAATGCTGGCCAGAGAGAAGCAGGGTTGGGGCTGCCACCTCCCAGCATTTAGCTTGAAGAACTACAGTTAATAATCTCTGCTGCCTTCATTGGAATGAAGCACTTTTCCAGTGACTTGATCAGGTAAAGAACATTTAGCACCAGCTATCAGTGATCTGTGATTTCTGAGATTTTCAAAAACTGTTGAGCACTTAATTTCTGTTGAAATCATGTCGCATGTTAGTGGTTTTTTATAACATTCATTCCTGTCAGTAGATACCTCACTGAGTAAAGGACACTATCTCCAAAAATCCAGGCAGAATCTTTTAGAAATCCAGTAAAGCTTTCTATATATCTCCATAGATATACTAACACAGCTGTACTGAGGGAGTGATGAAAGACCTACCAGAAGGAAATAAGCCATTAGGAGAAACAATAAAAGGGATAAGCAATACCTAAAGCTAGAAAAAGTGAAGACAAATTGAAATCCAGGTGATAAGAAAAAAATATCACTTAATCATTCAATTAAATGACAATCCAATGGGCCAATGAACTTTTTGTTGTTTCCTGAGATGGTGTAACATATATGCTGAGTAGGCCTCCTCCAAAGGTAACAAAATGCAGGTCTTGTTTTTATGGAGCAAAACATGGCAGTGACTGTCTGCTTTCCCAGACATAGATTCTAATGTATTCGTACAGAGCAGCCTCTCTCTGGCTCAGCCATTTTCAAAGTGTACATCTAGATGAAAACAGTGCAATACTAATGGCCACCAAAGCTATTAACAGGAAATTCAGATACAGGGCAGAGATTTAGGATTCTCTGAATAAACACCCTACTGCAATCAGAAGTGGGTGAGTGTTGGATAGCATCTTGCTTGCATGAAAAGCAGAAGAAAGAAAGAAATGTGCTCCTTCACCTAGTAACTCTGCCTTATCTCATATTTGTACTCTGACACTTTTTTCACTGGCCTAATTATCACTCTTAATTGGTAATTTCTAAGGCTCAACTTTGTTTCTTTGTGGAAGAGGGTATGGTAGGACCATCCAGATTTAATAGGCAAGTTTTTTGTTCTATCTTTACTGTACAAGGTGAGATGGTGGACTGTATTCCAGTCATTATTACTTACTACTTAATGACACAGTAGACTTTCAGATAAGTATTAGGAATTGGCATTGACTATCTTTTTATTTAACATTTTCCCACTTGATAGTTTTTCAGTACTTATCTGTTCATCTATGTTCTCCATGACCTGCTCTGTTATGTGTGAATGTACACTATAATAACTGCCTTAAACAAAATAGATTGAATTTATCTGATTTTTAATCAGATAAATTATGTTTCTTCAGTAGAGTTTGCATTACACATGCTGAATTCCCACTACAGTCAAAACTGGGGTATAATGAAGGAAAAATTGATCATTGCTAATTATTCTAAACTGGGTTTTGTACAATAAACCACTGAATATTACTGAAAATAACTGTTCTACTCAGGATTACAATTTATCAGTTAATGAATAGCTTCTGGTCCTCTCAAGTTTGCTTATTTCTCCAACTTGCAGTTCTGTGAACAGGCCTGTGATGATGCATCATTTCACAATTTTTGTATTTCTTGTTCATCTGTGTTTTTATGTATTGTTTGATGTGCTAGTAAAACCTTCCTTAGTACTTGTTTTCAGGGAAAATCTTTGTGTTTAGAAAAAGGAAAACAAAGAGAGATGGAGAGTCTCCTTTCCAGGCTGGGACCTTGTTTTCCCAGTGCTCCCTATTCTGTGTTGGGGAAAATCAAATTTTCTCCTCAACAGATGGTCTTCTGAATCATGTGTCATCTGCATCACATCTACAGGTGCAAACTATCATGTACTGAGTTCCCAGGTAGCTGCCAGTTACATAAAAAAGCTTTGAGAGTTATTAACAAGTTTAATTAACAGCATGTGAATCATGTACTCATGTCTTCTAATTATGACCAGTTATCTGAAATCCTTAGCTATATTACAAACTAACAGCACTCAAGAGAACACACTATGTCAAAACAGTTCTGATTTACAAACGAAAAAATCTTTCCAGAGCTATAATTAAATATTGGTGAGATATGTTTCCATCATCAGCTAACAACTAGTGCACTGTCCATTCAACTAAAAAGGTACCCATTTAAATGAAAGGCAGTCATACAGTTTAGTTACATGGACACTGATGTAGTTCAAATAGGTGCTGAACTGAATTCTTTTAAACCGGTTCTGCTGAAAAAGCACAAGCAGCTTAGCAGTAATACATAGAGATGAAGCGTAGTGATGTTATTTTCCTTAAAGGAAAAACCATTAATGTCATCACAAAAATATTTTTGGAATGTCTGACTAGAAGTGTCTTTTATATTCTGTTTTATTCTCTCATATAAGGCCTTTTTTTTTTCCTTTTTTTTTCCCAAAATACCTTTACTGGGATTGATGAAGTAAATCTGACATTTGTATATTACAGATTCCGAGAAATTTCTGAATAATAGCCAGAGATATATTACCTCTCCTCCATGTACTCATTTGTACTTGTTGCTTAAGTATCTGTTTGGGGAACAGAAATATTCTAGAAAACTTTGGGTGTTGCCCCTGTTGATATACATGATTAAGTGCCCTCCAATGGTGCATGCAAGTGAGCAGCTGATGACTGGAAATCTACAGACCCCTCGTGCCTTTTTGTGGGAAGCTCTGTGAGGAGGGCTCAGGGAGCCTGGGGATTTGAGCTTTCCCCAGTTTCTCATGTTGGCTCTCACTGATGGGAAGAGGGCTCTGCTGGGTTGAGAACAGCTTCCCCTGCCCTGCTGACCTGGCTGCTCCAGGGAAGGTTAAGCCTCAGTTGTGCAATGGTCTTTCCCTGTGTTTTTCCTGAGACTTCTCCTTTGCCCCAATTCCATACACTTTATCTTTTCTCCAGAGAGCATTCCTTACTCTTTCTGGGCCTGATCCCAGAAGCACCAGGATGACAAGAAATCATGGAAGAGAGTCGCACTAATTTTAGTAAGCTTGGGAACACTTTCTGTGGAAATCAGAGAGAATAAACCCCCAAAATACCTAAAGAAAATGATGAAAGAGCTATTGATGAAGTCCTAGTTCTCATTGAACTAAACAGGAATATTAGTTATTAATATAATTTTTTCAATAGTGTTATGATTTAACTTTATATATTCTAAAGTGTTTCTAGCAACAAATGAATTTTAGTGAACAGGAAGCATTTTGATTACTTCTCTGTAAGACATTTTCAAATCTTTTGTGGAGTTCACAAGATATTCAGTAGAAAAAAAAATATTTTGCACTGGGGTGCACTAGGATCCAAGAATTATATGATGTTTGTTTAATATTTTCCTTTCCTAGTCTTCAGGTTTTTACTTTTCCTTGAAGAAATGAATAATTTGATTCCCTGAATCAAATATTATATATGCTTAGTAAGTATAATAATTCGAAAAGGAAAAATGCACCAGAATAGTCTCTTTGATAAGATGGTTTTTGTTACAGTATGTATATAAAGAGATTTAAGTAACTAAAGAGGAAAAATCAGAACGATAATGTCCTGTTCTTTTCTTCTTTCAAATGACACACTCACTCATATATATGTACACATATTTATGTATATTTTTTCTTCAAATTTGTACCCAAAATGGCTTTGTTATTTGTAGATCACGTAAATGACTTTTCAGTGTATGAAGATCTCACTGAAGTTAAACAGGCCGGCATAAATTAATTTTACTTCTTGCTGTGGATGTTCCTCTCACAGCCAAATTTCCACACCCAAGACGACACATACTAAAGATTTACTCTAGCACAGAGTTGTACCTCATCATTTGGTGGGTCAAAGGATGGAGGTGATTATCCATTAGCCCATTTCACTGTGGTTGGTCAGGTACAGTGACTACCAGGACAGTTTGCCAGTGCCTGTTAAGGCTGATATTCCCAGTCCTGTCGTGCCCGCGCTGAAACAAAGCTGCTTTCTACCACCCACACCTGTGCCCCCTGGGCTACTCATAAATGAGATCTCCAAAATGTCCTGCCTGTATGGTGAGGACTTCTTGTATCCCCTGGAGCTCAGGAGTTCCCCATGGTGGTGACAATGCATTGAACTTGTACCTGTATCTTCATGGGTGAGAGGCTGAAATTATTCTCTATCCAGTAGCTTCTGGTGTAGAGGGCAGAGGCAAAGCGTGATGTTTTCACAGTAACATCTACTGCTGAGCAGACAGGCTGTTGTGTTTTGAACTAGTTGGAGCTGTTTCTGAGTGTGTAGTCTTCATTTCTATGCTTCAAAACACTTCCAGTATTTTATTTGTCCCTTTATTGCAACTGGAAGGAAAAAAGAAAAAAAAGAAAAAAAAAAGAAAAAAAAAAAAAAAAAGAAGAAAAAAAAAAGAAGAAGAAAAAGTATAGATATTCAATAAATATTTGGTGGTCTGTGTGCCAGACCAATCCAGCTTAGTGGAATACCTGCCCACCAAGGTTTTATTATTTGGCAGAGGCAGATCTCAGCTGGCTTTGCTGATGATACTGACCCCTCTGAAACAGAATACCTGCCACCATAAACACAAATATATTTTCTTTTCTCCCCTCCTCCTGCACTCCATTATAAGACAGAAATGGATACCCAGAAACAAATAGAAAGGCTTTAACGTTTGATTTTGTGATTGTCTCTCCTCCAGAGAGAAATGTTTGACATTATAGTCACAGAAGCAGTTTAAACATTAGACAGGTTAAGATGGGAGTCGTAACTCCACCAGAGAAGAATGAGTGGGACTTGTGGAGACCTGGTTATCTGAGAGAGCAGATCTATTAAAGAAACAAAATCTGGTCAGAATACACAGATTTGCCCAAATCAAATCATATCACAGGAAAACACAAGACAGACAGAAAGTGGAGAGGGGGAAGAGGAGGGCAGATTTTCTGGTCAGACAGGGAAGACTCCAGAATTGTGCTTGAAAACACAGGCTTGAATGTTTCTCTTGCACCCCAGAGAAATACCCTTATCATAGACATGTTTCCCTTGCTGTGAAATGCTTTGAAATGTTTTGGTTTCCTAGTGATATGGAAATGCAACATTTTTGTCATGTCAAATTATTTCAAAGGTCAGACAGTCCACTCTTAGCTTAGCCCAGTTGTGCTTGTGTTTTATTCAAGCTCTGTCCACTAAAATAATTAATCCAGAAAAAATGCACATAGAAAGAGCCAGCAAGCACTATCAATAATAAGGAAATCAAGCTAACTGCCCTGTCAAATGATCACTTTATTCTTCTACTGAACAGTGTATAAAATAACCTTATCTAGATAACTCTTTTGTACCATCTTTTGTTTTTAGATATGAAGCATTTTTAAGTGGTAAACTCTAATCCAGGATGTCATTTAACCACATGTTTAAACTGTTCTTTAGAAAAAGGCCTAACTGAACACTTGTTGAAGTGCTTTTCCAATTAGGGGTTAATTAATGAAACTGCCTGAATTTCCTGTGAAGGGATATTTTTCAGATAGAAAACTGGACGCCAGACAAGTTGTCTTGCCAAGGACTGCACAGAGGGTTACAGGCAGAGCAAAGATTTGAGCACCTATCACCTCTCTCCAGACAGCACTGTTTTCCCAAAGATCCGTGCAGTCTTGTTTCAAGCATTTGTACTGCATTCACGGGCTAACCAGTGCACCACAGACTTTGAAGTCAGGAAGTGTGGTAGACTACAAGGATACAAGCTGACAACTTTTGAAAAATTCTCTTGCGTATCTTTATGGGTCAGGACATAGAAGAATAAATGAGAACCCGGGTACTGTTTTATTGAAACACTTTCTTTGTAATTCTCAGACCCTGTAAATCACTCAAAAAAAAAAAAAAATCCACCTTTCTGCAAATCAGAAAAAGGGAGAATAATTTTGTTTGACAAAGAAGGTCAAGGATGTTTTCCACTTTCATCTACAATTCTGGCAGCCAAGGGAAATCCAGATTCATGAACGAGGAAAATTGCTCTTATAGTCAATTAATCTATTGCTTTAATTCCCCTCAGAGTGATTGCTGTGATCCCCAGGTGTTTTTATCCATTGCCTGGTCTGCTTGTCTTAGCCTTTGGTGAGAGTCTGACAAATTCCTTATGGACAAGTGCTCACTTATTCACATATTAATGCATCAGCCACACAGCAAAATATTGTTAAGTTTACTAAAAGCCTACATATTAACTGTGTGTAAAGGCTAATGTTATAATTCTGTAAATAGAGCATGGTCTTGTTGTAGCCGAGTGTGAAGAAAATTATGCCTTAAAATATTTTCTTAAAAATATTTAATTTCAAGCTTACTTTTGTCTTTGACAGGAGCAGCCTTTCAGAACAAAGCAGGGAATACTGCAGTAAATTTATAGGAACATATATCAAAGCTAGCAACACCACACTACTAATTTGGGATTCAGCACTTTACTAAATGTGCTAGAAAGTAACAGCAGGAGATGTTCCCAATTTGTGAATGAATTCAGTGCTCAGAGAAGTGAATGAGCCAAGAACAGCCTGGGCAGAGGGAGGTGTGGTTCCTCACCTCTTCTCCACATGACAGTTCTTGCTCAAAATTGGACCCATGAATCTTGAGAGTTGGTTCCATAAATGAGTCACTTTCTGAGCAAAAATAACTTACATGAAATTAGACTCTGAAGTGGTAAGACTCAAAGGAACATTGGTTTATTCAAATATATTTGATTAAATAGTATCCAGCTGAATATCTAGGACCTGAAAATTTCTGGATCTGCTGTCTTATGTGATTTGAGTCACCTTTTTGATTTTGTCCTTTTCTCAGCATCAGAGACAATAAACAAATCTTTTCCACTCTCTGGCACATTTCCTGGTTCTGTTCTCTCCCAGATGCTCACCAAGGTTCTTACTTTACCTTTGTGCTGCTGTAGCTTTTGCGCTCAGCTTTGCCTTACATTTCTCCCTGCTTTCTCTCAAGTCCTCTTTAAAAGGACAGTCCCTTTTCTGTTGGTTTTATATTTTATCTTAAATCCACATTTTAATCCTTCCCTTACTTCAGGTTAGTTTTTCTTGTTTGTTTACTTGCTTGCTTTTTTGTTTCTGTTGTGGACTAGTTTTGTGTTTTTCTTAAAAGAGATACATTGAATGGTTACAAAAAGTAACAACATTTTTTAAAAATCACCTTGTTAAAACAATCTCCTTTACCTGGGGTTTGCAGGAGAGCTGTTGGAATACAGTCTTCAACAGGGCCAGCTAAGGCTTTCTGCTTTTCATTTTTATCTTCATCTCTTTTTTTCCCCTTGTTTCTTTCTTTTTGCTCATTTTCACTTCAGCTCCAAAACAGATGAAAACTTCCATAGGCATAAATTTATAAAAGAAAAGAAAGTCAAGGAGAGAGTATTTTTCTTGAAATTGTTTTTTACTTATGCAGATATTTAGCTGGTATTGAACCACAGAGAGTAACTACAGAGTGACCACTTGCTTTCCTTCCTTCCTAGGAGCCCTGTTAATCAAACCCTTTCTTGCATTAACTGGTACAGTTCTGTTAAATCAAAGGCTGATTTACTGCAGCTGAAATATCTCCAGAAAACATTACCCTTTTCAGGTTATGTTCCCTGCATTCTCTAGTAGGCATATCACATCAGCAAATCCATAAAGTGAATTGCCACACAATAAAGCAGCATAACAATAGATCTATTTCTCACCTGTGCATTGAAGTGTGGTTCTTCTGTAGTGGAAATGGGGCCAACATGTTTGTCACTGACACGTACAGAAAAGCTCATGTGCTGACAGAAAAACTCTTGTGATGACAGAGTAATGCAGGGCTGAGTAATCTATCAAGAAAAGACATGGAGTATTTGTTCTGCTGAGCAGCAATGTACATAATCCACATATATTTGTGCTGCTGGATCACCATCTCATCTTCTTGGATTTGTATATAGAGTATATTTAAATTCTTATCCAGGAGTCCAAAACTGTACCTTTAATTTTGCCCACCTTCTTAAGTCTGCTTTCCTGTCTGTTATAAACTTCATGGCTTTTACTTCACTTAGCTTTGGTCTTCTAACAGTTAATCATCTCTTTTAGGCTAATTGATAATCTCTCCTCCAAGGCTGATGGGGAGAGATTCATTCCACACAAAGCTCTCCATATATGTTTCTGTGGTTTACTACACAAGCCAGATAAGCTTGCACACTGAAATTATAAATAGCTGGTACTGAGTGAGAACTTTCTCACCATTTGTGGCTGTATCTTGTATAACACAGTTCTTGTGCAGAGCCAAGCATTTTTAGTACAGAAAGGAAACATCACAAATCAGAGCTAGGATGTTTACGCAATCCACAGATGTCTAACAACACACTTTCATGGGTACAGACTTGTTAATATATGGGTACTTGAAAATTACAGGAATTGTTGTTACAGTCCATCCATTAAATATTTTGTTGAGTTGTTTTCACTTTAATGGCCTGTCTTCTGTTTGTTCCTTCACTTTCCCAGTGAATGAAGGACAATCTCATTCCAGGCACTTCACAAACCCACTCAAATACCATCTAAAAATTGAATTTACTTGTAACTCCATGGGTAGTAGAAAACACAATCTGAGATCAGTCAGTTGAAACTGATTGACATTGGTTGACTTTTTATTCTTTTCCTGAATCCAAACCTCTGTATTTCCACTTTTTGATGTAATGAATTAGATAGAATTTGTTATTTGGTTAAATTTCATACAGTATTTTCAGTACCCTATAAATATACCAGTCATAGTGAGGGGCATGCTTATTTGCAAAGAAAAGGTGGTAAGTCAGGTTTAAATACCAATGGTTTATATGTACATAGGATTCATTTCTGAAGCTGGTTTTCAGTGCTCAGGAGGAAAAGACACATAGTTCCTTATTCTTGCAGATCTGGCCAGGTAGATATAACACTGGGAGTCCCATCTGTGGCAGACTTGATGTTTGACATTTTTGGGGAGTGCTAGATATGTCCAATGGATTTGGGTAATCACAGTAGGAATAAGACAGTGTAGAAACGCTGAACTCATGTACAGATTACCTTAGCTTTGCAATATTCAGAACATTCTCCCATATTTTTGAAAATCTAGAAACCTGAACTGCTGACTAGCTGTAAATTCAGGGAGGCTCTAGCCAAAACTGTAAGATTCCTTTCTATGGAAAGAAGCAAAGTGCCACACATTGGGATGGAAAAGAAATGAGTAAGGGAAGAGGTATCAGTTCATAGAGAAAGAATCTGGAAATACAGGTGATTCAATGAGATCTTAAGGCAATGCTGCCCTACTTTTGACAAAAAGGTGAAACGTTCTGGGTTAAGGTGATCATTAAGTCATATAAAATAATCTTTCTATACCAATGAACATTTGTAAAGTCTCAGCTAGATTATAGCATGTGGGTAGGGATGTAACAGCTCCAAAACAATGGAAAGTAATTGAGGAAAAGTTACCAAAATCACAGTAAATTAGAAGATTTAGCACCGTTTATTGCACAGAACACAGACAATGGAATGTGAAAACAGTTTTCCAGTTAATTTACTGCAAAGTGGACCTGTGTGTTCCCTGTGGTGTCCGTTACAGGACTCAAAATGGTGCCTTGCATTTCAAAGTGTGGAAGTCCCAGGGAAGGAGCTTCAATGAAAAGGATCAAGAGATGCAGGAATTGATCATTGGGCAGGAAGATGGAAGGACTTTTAAAACAGGTTCAAAAGACCTTTCTTATGAATGACACAGTTCAGATACTCCTGTCTTGACGACTGGCCCTTGTGGCCTATCCAGCCCCCTCCACGGGGGTTTCTATAAATATGTGCTGAAGGTGCACTCAGTCATCAAAAGCAGCAGGGTCAGCACGTACCTCAAACCCTGCCTGACCTCAGGTGAAGCAATGTTCATGCAAAGGAGTCAGAGACTAATGTCAAAATGAATATGGAATCAGGCTAAAAATACCCTGAATACCCCATTAATCCCCATTAATCTTTGCCCCTGATACGGGTGGAAGGGCTGGATCTCGGGTCACTGGTTGTTGCCAGACTTTGTCACCACACAGCTCCTCAATTCTGCCCTCACTGCAGCATTTCCTAGGCAGCACTGCAGTCACAGTCCCACTAAACCCCACTTCTAAGCCCCTTTTTCTTTCTGTATGGACAGATCTGCTGCAGACTGTCCAGCACCAGGTGCAGGCAGCAGTGCCAAGGATGGCAGAGGACAAAGTGGCTGCCATTTGCTGATAATGGAGAATACAGGGGCTTCTGTGGAAATGTTATCATACAAGGAAAACTGCTCTGACACTTTTGTTAGAAGCCATAACTAAAAGCCCTAACAAACCCTAGGGCTAGCCTCAATAAATGCTTTTTATTTTAAAGGTTACAGTTGATAATGTGGCATATGCCTCTAATTAGAAAATACAGGAAATAAAAATTAAATTAGAAAGCCTGCTCTTCTGGGATTTCATTTTTTTTTTGTTTTGTGAATGTTTGTGCCCCTGTCTTGGTTTAGGAGACAGGTATCTGCTAGGGAAAACTGGAGTTTCCTTAGAATGGAGAATGTAAAACGCCCTCCCTCCCTATTATTATAATTTTGCAATTAAGGGCTTTCAGCCAAAGATATAGGAATAACAGTTCTTTTACTAGGAATGTTAGAAATGCANGATAAGAAACAATACCCCACCTGGTTTTAATAGCTGAACCATTATCAGAAAGGCATCTGCCCCCCTTCCCCCAGAGTAGCAAAAAATAAAGACAAAACATTTCCCCAACTGCTTTCACCCAAGACAGCCCCATTTAATGATTCCAGAGGTAGGAATAAAATAATAACATTTAAGTTGTTTGGAATTTATTTTTCAGGAAAAAAAAGAATTGATTTCCACCTCCTTTAAATGAGATATAATAAAACACAAAGAATATGAAAAGATGTAGCTTTCCCCAAAAAAATTCCTCCACATAAATGATGTGACATGTATAATTTCCTACAGAGGAACATAAAATGTCCTTGAATCATTTTGAGTAGTAGCAAACAAAATTTATTCCTCGTGACCAAGGGCTTTTGTCTAGAAGTAATGGGCATTAAAAGCCTTCACAACTTTTAAGCAATACAAAATCAGTACAGGTGAGGGATGTGAGGCATGTGGCAGGGCATATACTTCAGGGAAGCTTTCATTACAAACAATAGTTTCATTCATACAAAAATATCATCAACAGAGATGATTTTCAGAGTTTTTGAGTCTAACCTTGTTCTTCCTGAAACTGCTGTTGATTCTTGTGGAGACAAGATGTGCCTCTGTATTTTTTAATACTCAAAACTGACCTTCTATCATGGATGTCTTTCAGGTAGAGTAACATGATATGAAAAAATTTTCCCTACTTGCTCTTCATTTGTGTCTTCATACCTGGCTAAGCACAGCCCTGGCTCAGCGTATATACTGAATTTGATATTAAGGGTGCTGGATGGATAAGGAATGTGACTGACAAGTCCTTAAAAAAGATTTGTCACATGTATTTTAAGCTAAAAAAAGCTCTATGAGAAATACAGTTCATCCTCAGTGTTAAGCTTGCTAGTGTTTTTCCAGCAGCAAGTGGAAATAGGGAATGATATAAAACATAGATGATCACAGAACAAGAACATTGTTTGCTAATTAACTTGACTGGATCTGACATGATTAACTTATGAGGATCAGGGCAGTTTCTATCAGCATTTTGAGGCTATCTCAGATCTTGTTCGGTCATAATGGGCTCACTTCTTCAGACAAATGATAGACATGCTATCTCTGAGTGGATGAAACTGGTTTCTCATCTGCAGGTGATACATAAGTCCTTAGTTCACGAGGTTCTTCATTTTCCTTCTCTTTCTTTTCTTAGAAAAAAGGAAAATGTTACTATGAAGCAAGTGAACTGAAGGACCGGCTTAACATGCAGCACTTAAAGAAGATAGCTGGTCTGTATTTCTTTGTAAAATGTTCTGCCATCCTGCTTCTGCCTTGCAGGACCCACAACATCAGCAGTGTGTGCTGTGCTACAAAGAAAGCGGGGCAGTTGAAGCTACACAGAACAAGGATTCAGCCAAAGGAGCTAAACTGATTTCTACACCCTTCTTCAGTAGAATCCCACTGTGAATAGGCATTAGGAAGGAATAGCTTTGGGCAGCTTGGGGCAGTTTTAAATTTTTGCTCTTTGCAAAATGTGCCAGAGAGCAGTTGCGACTTTTTTTTTCCACAGATACCTCCCCAACAGAACCTTTTACTTTGGCCCTCCTGTCAGTATCCTGTCTTCTTAAGGCTTGTCTGTGCTCAAAAGGGATAGCTGCACTGCTAGAGCTAATGCTGTCCCTCCTCCCTCCAGTGCAGAAACAGCTCATACAAGAGAAGGAGCTCCTTGCCAATACCACTCTCAGAATAAGTTGCACAGAAAAAACCCTGTTTTCTTGTTAAATAAAACTTATTAGGGTTAGGGTTTGGAGGGATTTTGCATATTTATGTTGGTTAAAGCCCTGAGATATCTTTGCTTCTAATAGACTTAGTTGTGCTTGCAAAGATTCAAAATTTGGGCCTGTCTTGGGAGTGTAATTCAGCAGCTAATTCATCAATAGCAAAAAAAGTTCCTTTGTCTTCTGCTTAACACCTGAAATTTTTCAGTGAAAATACTATATTTTATTAAGAGAAAAATTCTCAAATGGGTTATTCCTTAATTCTATGCAACCTGCAGCCACAAGTTTTTTTGTTTGTTTTGTTTTGGTTTTGGTTTGGTTTTTTTTGTGTTATTATTGGGTAAAGATGTGGATCACCAAAGGTAAATGTGAAGCTTCCTTGGCCCTCAGGATTGAAATGGCTTCTTTCACCTATTCTAGCCAGCATAATTATGTTAATTTTGTGAACTATTAGAAACATTTTACATGACCTACGAAAAGTCATTCAGGTTCAGAGCACTAATTTCAGGGGAAGTCAGACACGGAACAACTTTTCAGGATGAGCCTCTGCTGTACTTCCACCAACAGCATGAGCTGACATAAAGCTCCTCTGGTGCATGTTCTACTCTAGCAGCTCACAGATCACAGCTCCTTCCCTTCCTGCCCACAAGCACTCTCTCCCTTTCAGTTACATTAAAGTTTGTGTAACTGTATAGTGAACTGGAGCAAGAAAGTCATCAGCATAAAAGTAACTTGCTGTGAAAGTGGTTAATTTGAATCTGAATTAACTCCTTGACAGAACTGACCCTGTGACTTTCCAGCACTAAGGGTGGCTATGATGGGTGGGGAGTAAGGCTCCTGTGGGGTGGCTTCTGTCAGAGGTCCTCACTTGTGTCCTCCTGGTGCTCTGGGAGCTGCAGTGTAGAGATGTGCACGTGCACAATATGGGGAACCCTTTCACTCAACAACTGGAGAATAACACAGGCACCACGTGCCTGATCCTGTGCCATGCACAAGCACCTCAGGAGTCTCAGTGTAAGCAAAGCCCTTGGACCTGAATGGGAGAACTCATGTTTTCCTGCATTCATCAAATCAGTTTGAATAACTCCACTGGCAAAACCACCGACTGTAGTGGTTACTTATGAGAATAATTCACAATTATGTTGAGACAAACTAATATTGATTTTATGAAAAGAAAAATGTGTCTTCTAGAACGTTCTCTTTTCTGAAATACCTGAATCTTTGTGAGGTCTAACAAAAAATATCCTTTGGGCAATTGGACGGTCACTGCTTATACATATCAATAAGAGGCTTCTGTAGATATATTCTGTAAAGTAGGTCCTCTAAAACTGAAATGGTAAAAACTGCTGCTTTTTAATATTTTAATTGATTTTGAAATGGTTCTCAAGAGATGCTGCAAATATGCATTTCTGTTAAACATTTATCAGGCTAATATTGAGTTACAACTTAAATGTGTGATTATCAGAAATATACTATTTCTCACTAGGTGTAGAGAGAGCACAGATTTAAAATCAGCTTGGTGAATCCCTAAATTCTCTGAGGCTATCCTGTCAGTAATGAACACCAGCTGTTCCACCCTGCTGGTCAAGATCCCAGAGGGTAGAGCACATATTAGATGTCTGAAAGAGCATTTAACAGCACTTACCAAGTTGCTCAGCTTTTCAGAGATAATAGAATTATTCTTACAAACTTCTTCATGAGAGTCTTTCACAGTAAGACTCAGTCAGGAGATAGTCAAAGATTTCTCAGTTGAAATACCCATGAAATGCAAATTTTAGTGGTTTATTTTAACTGAAGATCAAGTGTATGTAACTGGCTGTGTTCCTAATAGCAGTGAAGGTTATTTGCAGTTTTGGAGACGGCAGCAACCATGATATCAGTTCTGATAGGAAATGATAAAAAACTTGGAATATTTCAGTACACGTTGAAACTTTAATCTCAGCACTCTGTCATAGCTGGGAATTTCCCTTGTTTTGGGAAAAAATGGGGTTTTTTTCTAAACATACATAATTTTTCAGTGAATGGCTAGATAACTAGGGAAAGCTCTATTTCTCATCAGTAAGCAAAAACTGAAAAATGTTATGAAAGGAAGAAAATCAAGACTACCTTTTATCTAGTTTTAAGTTCATGGCCTATCAGGATATTGCTTCCTCACTGATGTTGGTCTATGGTGAGTCAGATTCATAGAAGTATCAGACATTAATTTTCTGTAAAATCGAGCCAACTGAATCCATACCACTTGGAGTTATTAAAAAGTCTTGCTGTAAAATACATTGTCAGATATCTGTACACTGATGAATCGGCTGCATTATAATGCAGATTGCATATTTTATGAATATTCTCAGAATCCACTAAAGTTCTTGTGTGATAACAGAAAGGATGCTCAAAAATTCCCTTTCCACCTCTTTATTCTTTAAAATAATGAAGACATGCAAGCCCCTCTGAAAAAGTCTTCCATTTTATGTGTTTAGTAAGACTTCATTACAAGTCAGCCAAAATAGATAAAGACTGATACTTACCTGAAAGAGTTTTGGATAAGCCATTTATCTAATAGTATTTCACTTTTATGAAGTCTTTGTCCTCATCTGCAGTGCCTAGACCTGAATTTTCAGAAACCTTTGAGTTAAATGGTAAAACCCAAAAAGAATAGTAAGGAATAGATCCATCATCTTACTCTGAGCAATGCCAAACTAAACTAGGTAACAAACAGGTTTCCTTTTTACAGGAAACCATCATTTGAGCAAATCTGGATGGTGAAGAAGTATTTAATGAGTATGGATTTTGTGCCCATGAGGGAAAATCTAACAAAAAGTGTTTGGCTGGTGATTTAGTGATGGAGGCATATAAGGTAGATAATTTTGTAGCTGCCCATGATCTTCCTGACAAATACTCTCTTTTAGATTGTTTCTATTAACCTATCTGCAAACACTGTCAGAAGATCATCTTCTGAAGATGCTGTGGATAATACAGAAATCTTCAAGGGCTATGCTGGTATCTTTGAGTTACTGCTTTCCTGATATATTATTTTGTGTGTGTCTAGACTGATTTCCACAAGAGTGGTAGTTGTCTTTGGAGGTTAAACCATGATATCTAAATGATTGTTTATTTCTTGAGGATAGAACTACAAAAATATTGGATGTTACTTTTTATGGAATGCACTATAAAAATTTGATTCTGTAAATTACTCAATCTGAGAAGGAATGAATTCTGTTTTCATGCTACTTTGTTACTAGTTCCATGGAAATGAAAAATGTGGCTATTGTGAACCTGGAAATCGAGACCTAATCCTATGGTCTTCTGTTGCCATTACAGGATGTTTAATTCAGAAATTGAAATGATAAGGATTTTTTTGCCTTTTTTTTTCCAAGTTCTTCATTATTTGTGTAGCATATAAAATACACCTCCAGACCATAGGGACAAGAAATGTTAAGCTTCATAATAAAATATAAATTTTGGTTTTTCACTCCCTGCTTCATGTCAGCTAATGTGTTTTTAATTTATCACTCAAAATTAATTTCAGAATTCAAACCCAACACTGAAGTCAGCAGTCGATATAGTAAACTTTTTGTGTCATGTAATATCAGTTCCTATGTTTGTACTACTGAAAATCTATATTACGTATTACTGAAGATCTTTAATACATATGCATTACAACGCTCTGTCTTTATTACTGACATGGATTCTAGGGTTTTAAATGATGATGCAAATTATATGAAATATACTATAGCTCATCTTTCCAGAGATCAATATCTGGCTATGTATTTGTATTTTGATATTGGCTACTGTTTTAGTAGATATTTACTTTAAAAAATGTGT
The DNA here is from genome assembly GCA_013397195.1 of Hylia prasina. Classification (NCBI taxonomy): domain Eukaryota; kingdom Metazoa; phylum Chordata; class Aves; order Passeriformes; family Sylviidae; genus Hylia; species Hylia prasina. The sequence continues at coordinate 781,064 of VYXD01014098.1, read as the reverse complement.
TACATTCCAAATAATTTTTTTAATGAATTGATTTGCTTTTCTTGTAGCTCACATATCCTTACTAACAATCTGAATTTGATACATGTATTTTGTTTCAACTGATAAAACAAAATGGTCATTAGGGTTTCTATGAGAAGATGACATGTCTACTACCTGAAAATCCTGATCATTTGATTAGAAAACACTGGTACATCCTCTTCCTCCCCAAAACACATATTTGTTCATCATGGATGATGAAGCTAATTATACAGTATCTCCTTGCATGCTGACTGAATCTGGTTTGCATGTTAATGTGGAGAAGAAACAGCATTAAGACTGTCAGTGCTGGACATGCTTCAATGTTGCCTTTTAATTAAAAGTTCAGATTTCTGAGAGAATAGCTGGAAAAGAATGTACCGGAATCTTACACAAGAGCTCGACTTACAAAACACAGCAGTCACATGGGTTTGTTTCCTGTCACACACTGTTAGCATCAATGACACTGCTGCTGCCAAGTTCACTTGATCTATGCATAAAAGAGATGCTTACTTTTCAAGAGTTACTTGCCCAGCAATAATGAAAACATCCCAAATTCCTTCATAGTTAACATGTCCCCACCCCCAGATATTATTAATATGCGGCCATAGAGATCAAGAAAAACAAAGTATTGAATCGCTGACCTCAGGACTTTTCCTCTGGGGTGGGGGTTGCTTTGGTTTGGGGTGGTTAAAGTTTTCTCATCAGGAGCAGAGTTTTCTTTTAATGGCTGTTGCATGAAAGCACATTTTCTCTACTTACTGGCTTATCTGTAATGTTTTGCATGGATTTCTAGATTGAAGTTCCTCTCATTAATGAAAATTGAGATAGCTGGAAATTCTCTCAAAGTTAGTTTTATGTCTTGAAAGTGTAACAGCCCAGGAAAATAATGCCCCAAGTTTGTGATTTAAATCATTCATTCCTAACAGTAAGTGAATATCATATTTTCAAAGATAACATGTCAAAGTTTCCCAGAGGTATTCATTCCAATGGCTCACATCTGATTATCTGTTGCACTGAGGTAAACACAAAGTAATTTTTCTTGCACAAGAAAATCAGCTCTGTCATCACACAGCTATAAACTGAAGCACAACTGGCCCACCCTTTTTTATTTTGAAGTATAATGGCTCAGCTCAGAACAGCACTAGAATAATATTTGCATATTTGGTCCATTTTAAAGTCAAATACCATTATTTAAATGATAATTGGAATACTTTATTTAGTAAAAACAGCATAAACAATACATACATGAATTAATTATCTTTCCTTATGAACTGTACAGTTCAGTGAAGAAGATCATTTAGCCAATGAACAACTACATTGATTAGCATAATATATCCAAAGTTGCATTAGATAAACGAAGAAAATCCTTTTAATGAAAATGGGGTCGACCTTGGTGCAATCTTGTAGTGTTTTTTCAACTTAAACTCTATTTGGTTGTTTTAAAAGTAATGTTTAAAGAAACAACTGTCGGATCAGAGGAAAAGGCAGTCTAAACTAATGACCTCTCTCTGACTGTGAGTGAAAGAGGATACCTAATTAAGCAAAATCATATGGATACAGATAATATATGGATAATAGTCTCTCAATCTGGTGTTATAAGATCTTATCCTTCTCGTGTTCTGTGATACGGCTTTTCCAGTGGATATTGAGAGCAGAGGAGGTACTTGAGACACCATGTTTCTATTAGCCCCTCAAAAACTTGCTCTGTTTGCTTAATTTTTCTTTTTTTCTCCCAAAACAATTCCATAATTTTTACCCTTTCTCTTTTTCTGAACTTCAGAATGTGTATACACATTTTCAGTGTATTACGAATACATGACAGGTTTCCTGATCACATGAAAAAGAAGTATAACCCAAAGTTGGCCTGGTAACCTTTCTAAGATTTTGATCTAGATTCCTTTTCAAGATGTTAGACAACCAGATCATCTCAGAGGCTAGGTCCTCCTTATAAAAGAGCCTTCAAATGCATTTTCTCTTGCTTCATTTTTGATAACTATCACAAAACTGCACTAGTTAGCCAAGGAATAAAATAATAGACAACTAAGTCCTCACAGCTGCTCAGGTCTTGCTTAAAGCCAGGACACTGCACTCCATGCACCTGTTTGAACCTTCTGATTGTGAGGCTTAGATGCTGTGGGCTCTCAACACATTCATTTCAGAGGGAGAGGCAACCCAGGACTGCAGCTCGGTCTTGGGTGACCCAAGTCTCTTCCAAGGGGCAAAGCTGTCTGCACTGACCAGTCAGACCAGATGTTCCAGTTGTGGATACGTCTTGTTCAAGTGTCTGAATTTAGATAAGTCCAAGCAGCATAGCTGAAAGAAAAGTAATGTTAAACAGTTTAACCAATATATGATGATGAGTTTTTATAGGGTGTGGGGTTTTTTTTTCAGATTAATTTCCTACACAAATTTCAATAAACTTTTTAAGTTGAAATATGTGTTTATGAAAAGCAATTTTCAAAGCTTCATGCCCACAGAACACTGGAACACATTTCACCAATGCACATCAGAGAGTCCTCACCAGACACTTTCTCATGCCCAGACAAACATCAGAGCAAAATGATCCCACCTGAGTGATGTGAGTAACCATGTCTACACAACACAGCCAGATTTTCAATGTCCATGAATGATTATAGCATTAAATGGTTCAAAAAAAGCAATTACTGGAAAAGTTGAATAAGTGATTGTGTTCTCAAAACTGAATTCTCTACATAGATATTCAAGACAATTAAGACCCTACATTTATCAAATAAAGCTTTTGTTGTGAATTAGTCACTCCATGACAGCTACAAGCAGAAAAAAGACATAAACACACATCAAGTATTGCTCTGTGAAATTTGTCACAATTGACAGCCTTCAGTTAAGGTCTCTGACAGAATGTAAATGGGGTCTTTGTTATTTGAATAATGTAAAAAAAGAGGGATATGTCAAGTCTATTGAATTAATTTAGACTTTATCACTCTAGGGCCTTCAGTTATACTAAAACAGCCAGGTGCTTCCTACAGACATTTTGCCAGAGACAATATTTTACCTTTATTTAGCAAAAAACAATCAGTAACCTTTAAAAATCTGAAAGATAATTTTAACTTTCTTCTAATCTGTTTGTTCTTAAAACCTCAAAATGAAGGTAAAAAAAATACACTTAAACTGTATTCAGAACATAGCGAAGGAAGATTATCCAAAAAAATTCTCTTTACCCAAAAATAAACTATTTGACTTTATTTATCTGTTTATTTGTGTTCTCACAAAACATGCCAGAGAATTAATAATGTATTTTGCAAATAAGTTATGATCTAAGACATCAGTCTGAGAAACCACATATGCACATGCCTGATCAGAGAAGTACTTAGCCATATGCTCAGAATCAGTAAGACTCAAGCATATTCAATGGGATCCTTTCCAAAATTAAGGGCTGAGTCAGTGAGATATCACTGGAGAATATTATCACAAAAAATCATGGAATCATAGAATCATTTAGGTTGTAAAAAACCTCTGAGATCATTGAGTCTGCCCATTAGTCTGGCTGTGCCAAATCCACCAGTAAATCATGTCCCTAAGTTCCACTGGACTAACTTATCCTGCAAGGTCAGACTGTTCAATAAATGTACTGAGGTAAAAAATAGACTATTTTTAAAGGTAGTATTTCAAGGATCTTATTCACAGCATGGGCTCCAATAAGCCATGGTTGCATGACCAGGTAGGTGGGGAAAGGGTGAGTGGTGTGGGAAGACTGAGAGCTGGTTCTGGGGCTGAAAGATGAAGATGAAACCACCATCACTGCCACCACTTGGCTGGAGCCTTACACATTCCCTCCAAGATGTGGATGTCGTAGTGAACAACTTTTCAGAACCTCCACATTCAGATACTGTTTGCCTTGATTTGTTGAGTAACATTTTGCATGTTCATTCATTCTTTGATTTTCTGGGATGTAATTTTTGGTTCTTAGGTTTGATTCTCATTCCTGCACTTACATCCTCCTTTTATGTTGATTTAAGGAATTTTACATGCTTGTGATACTGTTTTTTGAAGCATCAAGCCTTGTCTTTTTTATGCAGATGTTTGATTACAGTAGACTATTTTGTGACTCTAAAGTCATAAAATTTTGCTTCCAACCTACTCCTTTCTTTAATGCAACAGAATTTATGTGGATTCACCTTTCCTCCCCATTTTTTTGTCACCGAGCATTTTCCTGTGAGAGCTACTTGTTACAATGGTTGACTCTGAAACCCTTTTTTGCAGCTACTAAAGAAACTTGCTCTGTTACTGATTTGTATTGAAAATAAGCCCAGAAAGTAATAAAATCAAGTGTGGAAAGAAAATGGAAAGGTTTTTGAATTCTGAAGTCAAGCTCAGCATCATCCTTACAGCAGAATGGGTTGCATGGGGAAACAGCATTTGGGATTCTTGGCTCATTCCTTCCCTTCTTCTCTCGACATATGCTGAAAACTGAAGAAACACATTAGCAGCCAGACAGTCCCTCTCCTCAGGGGTCTCATTCCTCAAGCATACTCAGTACACTTAGGCAACGAATGGAGACCTTTCTTTTGGTGCTCAGAGGAAAATTATGTGATTTAGGTATTTGAAAACGTGGTGCTGACAAGTTTGAAAGAGGAAGACTAACGATCTTCATGCTTGATTATTTTTGAATTCTATCTGTGAACTCTTGTGAACAAGACAAACCTTCCAATTTCTTCAAATTCCCTAATATTTTTCTAGTGTGAGATGTTCCTTTGTGGATTTTTTTTTTTTTAAAGCTACTAAGTCTGTCATTTGACCCATATTTATTCCAGCTCTCATGCAGCACAAGCAACCTGTACTACTTCATACCTCAGGTTACTCATTCACACTCTTCCATCACTCCCTCATGTTGTCAGTACAACCATTTGCAGGGTTTTGAAGAGAACTTGATTAGATAAGTGACCTAGGTTAAACATAAATCTTTCACATTCACTCATTTACAGAGTTATTTTTCAGCCATATCAACCCCTGATCCAGATGACCACGGGCCCTAGTCTGAGGTAGATGTGAGGTGGGGGAATAAACACATCAGGCGCCTCTCAATGCAGCTGGCATTGTGAATGACTTAAATTGTGAAAATGCATCTGCTCGTCTCCTCTCTCCACGGCTGTCAAACATGGACCTTTTCCTTTCTACCCTCCAAAAGAGTTATATCTTTAATTTGGTTTGTTCTTCAGTCTGTTTCATGATATTGCAGCTGGAGAGGCTGAGATGGGACAGCATGTGGGACTGTGTTTGAAAGATCAGGCATCCCTAAATGTTGGGTGGGCCCCAATCCCTGAGTTGGGTGACCAGCAGTGCATAAGCTGCTGCAGATAAAGAAACACATAAAGATCTTACACCTCTGGGACAATGTGGGGACGGGTGGTGAGATGAGGATGGAAAGGCAGAGAGAGGGATGGCAAAGAAATAAACATCAATTTTGAACCCTGATTGATTTTTGAGCTGACTCCTCTTTATACAAAAGCCTGAAACCAGGTTAAGGCACATAATTCTAGGCAGAATATCTACATTGAAGCTTACTGCAGTTTAGCTCCCCCATTCAAATTTCACATGTTTAAGTTAATTTATCTTAGTTTTCTTGAGATAGACCATTAAAATAAATCCCAGTAGGAACGGTGTGCTTGGGTCTTGTGCACCTCATGTGATTTTAATGCCAGGTTTGTACTATCAGTCTTAGTTTATGCACTGGGCTTCCCCTTCGTGGCAGGCCCCTGGGAGCCCTGCTCCACTGCCTGTGAACCAGCTGCCCACACAAATGCTCTGAGAAGCTGGAGGGACACCACAGCTGTCAGGCAGCCCTGGGGTTTGTGTGGATTGCTGGGGCAGACAACTCAGAGCAGAGCCACTGGAAGCTGTGATGTCCTGCTGCAGCCCTAAGACATGGAGGTGACAGTCCATTCTCCAGGACGTCCCCAAGATGTGTTCATCCCCGACTCAAATGTACCCCTCCCTGGTCCCTCATCTCTGGTGTCACAGTGCAAGGCAAAACCACAATAACAAGAAATTTGTTTCTGGGTGGAAGCTGGTAGGTGGAGGAATTCAAACAACTAACAGCTATCCAGGAAAATATGTTACATTTTTTTGAAGATAATTGAGCCGTGAGCTCTCAAATTTCTATTGGAAATTCTTGTTGAATATGACAACCATGGTTTGAATTTACACTAGTTTCATCAAGGATGTTCACTCATCATCCACTGACATTTTTTCTCCCAGGATAGCATTTACCAAATAAGATTGATTAGGCTTTCTCAACATTTTAAGAAGTATTTTCATTATTTTCAATTTAATTCAGTTATGTCTAATTTAATTCATTTAAATAAATAATTCATTTCAGAATTTTTGAGCCATTTTTAAATCATCAGCCCATAAATTTACTTACTATATGGGATTTTCAAAACTTCTAATTAAATCACAAAGACTGTTTGGACACAATCAGCAGAAGTGTTAAAATTAACTTCTTGAGAGCCATTAATGAGACATGATAATGTCAGGTGTTTTTCTTTAAGTGACAGAAGAAATTCAGCTGCTGGGAGCTTGAGTTTAAAAAAACATTAAACTGAAATAATTGCTGTTACAGGTTCATTTCTTTAACCTTTTGTTCGATAAAAACTCAGAACCAGTTAACTCAACAGCTGAGAACACATTTAATCTTGATTGCTTCATTCTAACATTACTTAAATTAATTCTTTTATCTTTATCCCTAGCTTTGAAATCTTACCAGCTCTTTCCAAGCCACTGTGATTGATAGTCATATTACTCTCATGTGAATTGGTAGTGAAGGTGATGTTTCTCTGCTTCGAAAGCAATGCCACAAATGAAATTGAAACCGTACTTTTAAAAAGAGAAAGAGTACTTATGATTTGGGTAAAATTATCAACCTTGGTGCCAATACAGAAATTGAAGTATAGGAGTAGCCTCATTTACTCATTTCCTACATTCAATTTACATTTTATAGCAACCCTTAAGTGCAAATTTTAATGCTAAATGGTCTGTTACTTTGGAAATAGATTATCTGGTTTGATGGAGTGCCAGAATCTTTGACGCCTAGCTCAGCACAAGGATAGTTGAAGAAAGCCATCTTACATGCAACAATTTTCAAGGAGAGTGGGAATATATTGCTCTATTCAGGAAACTCTGGATGCCAGGCACATCCTGTTTACAGCTTATATGGACTGCAAGTCGTAAAGCACTCCAAAAGCATCTACCCAGTGTTTCCATTACTCAAACAATCTTGGTATTAGCTTGTCCAAGCATGTGGGTCTTTTAAGGTCTTCCAGTTCAACTGATTCAGAGATCTAGTTTTACTATAATACATTCACAACAAAAATAGAAAAGAAACTGGAAGTCCACACCAAGGTTTATGTTACTGATTTTGTGTCAAGGCTGGCAATAAGAGAGCACTGCAGAGCTGAGGTCTCAGAGAGCAGTCTGGGTGGCTTCTGTAGCCAGAACTCAGTTCACTTTGGAGCTCCGAGTCCACCCTCTGCCTGCCTGGGCATGTCCCAGTTTGTGCACTGGGCACCTGCCTTCTGGCTAAGCAGTTCAGAGGCGTCTAGGAAAGTACCTAATGTCTCCTAACTTTCCTAGTTGAACCATCAGGCACGTTCAGAATGTGTCTGACACGCTGGACCAGGAAAAATCTGTATGTTATTATTTTCATTCAGAAACAATTGCTCCCCATCCTTGTGGGAGCCAACCAGTTGGATCACCATCCTAGATACCCTCCATCTTGGAGGGAGTGAGTCTATAGCTCCTAGTGGCAAATCACTGTGGCAAACACCAGCCATAAGGTGGCTTTCCACAGTGGCTGGCTACTTCACAGAGGAGAGAAAAGGATTTGTACTACCGTAGGGAAAACAAGGGAGGAAAGTGCGCCTCCATCTGCCAGCACAAAGAGTGATTACCCATAAAGTCTTTGACTCTTCTTTGCTTCCACAAATGCTTGCAGATTTATTCAGTGATTAACCTTTTAATGTGACATTCCTAGATTAAAGACTACAAAGGAAGCCATACTTCTTTACATAATTTGTATTACATTAGCATCTAGAGTCCCTAACAAGGTTGATATCTAATAGTCAAGGTATTCATTTGTTAAGGGACACTCCCCAGGAGTTTAAAATACAGCCATCAGGGAAAGATGGAGGTCTTATGGTGTATATGACCATTATGGACCCTTCTCCATTTGTGTGAATTTCACTTAAATTTCTGTGGTTTTCTCTTTCCCATTTTTGTGGTGAACTGAAAGGCTCTGTACACACAAAAACATCCAAAATGTTTCTAATATCTACCATCATGCAGGTATTATTTCCAAAGAGCAGTAGAATGACACTCATGACATATTGAAACCATTCTTTCAGTCTACAACAGACTCTAAATGAGGTGCATGAACTGCCCCACGTTACATTTGAAAGATTTACAGGGTGCTAAACGTGCAAACTAGCCTAGATCTGCAAAGAGCAGTAAAATATATCCCTTCAAACGGAAAGCATTAACACTTCTGGGAGCTTAAGTTTAATTAATTATATCAATGGTTCTAAACATTTGGTTTACGGATTTTGACCTTAAATAATGCATGAGACACTGAAGAACCAGCACTCATCACATGTAATTTACAGCCCTGTGATTTTCTGCTCTGTCTTTTCAATAATGCTCAAAGCTTTAGATTTGAGATTTAGACTTACAGACCTAGCCACACTTTTTTTTTTTTTTTTTTTTTTTTTTTGTATGAGGCTTTGTAACAAGGAGAGCTGATTTTGATAGTTCATAGAAATTAAATCAGTGCTGAAGCAATGACCTATTAACCTTGGAAGAAGGGGTCACAGTACGCAAGGTGGGAACTGAGGTCTGTTCTGCTTTTAGAGGCACAGGGACAGGTTTTCACATTAATAGACGTTCTACCTACACCATGCAAGCTATGTTAGTCTGAATTCACTCAAAGTTTATGAAGCCAAATCAGTGTGCTGCACATACTGCCCTTGAGATTCACTTGAAATAAAACAATCTGTATCGATCTGTGCACCTGTCTTCCTCATTCTCTTCCTTTATTCCTTTTGCATACTTCAAACCCTGTGGAAAAATTTTTTGACAAGCAGGCAGTCTGTCCCTTTGGTTGTATGCACCTCTCTGGCCACAACTTCAAGAATCATTAGAAGCAGGTGAAATTTTGTTATCAGCGATGCAATGATTCTTCATATTATTATGTTGTCTGAAACATTCTCTCTCTCTCTTGATTTTTTTTAAAATAAAACATGAAAGAAACTCACTTATTCAACTAAAGATCTTTGTGGGTGAACTGGAGGAAAAGTGTCATGTCTCCTCTGTGATGCCCAGAACTGCATAGAGGATACAAAGTGAGGCTGCACCAACGCTGAATACAGAGGGATAACTACTGGTCTTCACCAGCTGTTTATGCTGTACTTGATGCACCCCAGGATGGGATTTGTTTTCTTGGCTGCCAAAGCAAATGTTGCATATTTGCATATGTATTATTGCGTTGTATTTATGTTCAAGTCTTCTAGTTCTTCAAGGTTCCAAGCAAACTGCTATACAGAAGACCGTTAAGTAAAAACTAAATTGGCCCAGAATCATGCCGAAAAAAGGAATATGTGGTAGGAGATATTAACACAAGCTTTTACAGATATTAGCTGGACATCATAGTAGGCAATGTCAAGTTTCTTTCTTTTTTTCAGAAGTTTTATATACTATTAACATTAAGCCAAATTTTGTGGCTATGCCAGATGTAGCAGAGCCCAGGACAGGTTAAGAGTTTAAAATATTAAAATATGAAGGTGGGAAAGATAGAGTTGTGGAGTATTTTCTAGGAGTAATGTGTAGAGAAGGATCCTGCTGGGAGCGGACGAGGATGCTGGGTCAGATGTCTGCCTTTCAGCCCCTGCCCTCCCTCCTTCTGTCTGTGCAGGGGGCTGCCAGGAGCAGGGCTACTGCTCCTGCCTTGTTCACAGCTCTGCAACCTCTTGGCACTTCTCCATCCACCTCTTCCCAGCCTATAGACTGTTTTTCAAACTATAAGTAAGCAGACATTTGCCACAGTTGTGAGGGAAAAGGCCACGAGGAGGAAAAAAATAATTTAGGCTGAGAAGATGAGGACTTCTCCCATCTTTTATAGTTTGCAGACTTCTTTAATTCTTGTCTGTGAGTAGCTCCCACAGAGCAACTAAAATTACAGTGAACTATGACATAATTGAGAAAAAAAACAGGACCTTGTTTAATGATGACCATATACTCCTGTCTGCCAATAAAATTACACACTCACATTTATTTCTGCTTTCACTGTAACCACTCATCCCACTTTTCTGCTGCTTTGTTTTTAAAAGTTTAAAGAGTCTGAAATAGTACATTATGTAGTCAGATTTTTTAATGTACTTCAACACTGAAGGTACAAAAGGACTGTTTTAACAATTTGCTGAAAATGCTGTTGTAGTTTCTAGCTGTGAAGCTGAACTTACATTACCTCAACTGACCGGAGCCGTAGCAGACTCTCAGATGGAATGTATGCATCACTCTTTGCCAATTCAGGGTTATTTAATACGATATGTCTGGAACCAGCCTTTTTGTTGAAATTGTTTTGGCTAAGAAACCATCCAGATGAGTCTATTGCAAAACTATGTGCTTTGACTGGGATTTTCAAAGCTGGTCTGGAATCACTCTGCTCAAAACCAGCGGTGTTAAAGATTATTTCTTTTGGAGAATATCTCTGAAACCAAAGGTTTGGTTTGGTTTTGTTCATTTTAATTTTGTTTATATATAGGATCAGTGCAAGTCATTTATACATATATTATTGTGTACAAAACCACTTTACCTTTTTCACTGTCTGTGCTAAAAATATCCCATAAAATATCAGCAGAGATAGGCTGATAAAGATATGGAAGAACTCTAATTTAGTCATGTGAATGGAAGATATAATTTTTCAGTATTCCATCTAGCCATGAATCATATTACCCAGAAACAGTTAGTTAGTATATTAATGGGAATAGCTGATGTATTGCAGTAAGTACTGGCATTTTTCTGCTGTGATAGTTTTCTATTCACACTAATGAGCATTTTTCTTTTAAATTAGTTGCACTGTTTAATTCATTGTGATACCTCTTTGACACTCCAGAACAAATTTTGCTCTCAATCATACTAATGCAAATCTAGGATTGGCTATCTCTTTTCATCAGTGATGGACCTTGATTTGTTCAGCGTTTTAAACAAGATTTTAGCCATATTTTCATCACATAATAATAGCTAAGAAGAATCTGAAGGGTTGGGCTTTTATTTCTTTATGTTGGTGAAAGAAGGAGACTTTGGTCTTGTGTAGTTAAATGTACTATTTCATATCTGAGTGTATAGTTATGTATATCACAGGCTGTAGTAAGTAATGAGTCTGAGTTATCCTCAAAAACAGCAATCACGGTGAGTGAAATATTAAACTTAAGTCAATAGTCATTGCTGAGAAAGCAGAGCTTGTTAACCTGGGCATGACAGCCCCACTGCTGCTGTTGCTGCTCTTTGAAAGGTGACTGAAAGGCTTTGTACTCTAGCAGGAAGAAGCTGATGAATTCAGTGGAGGTGAGCTCAGGTACAGCCTCACCTGCCCCACAGCTGGGACATAGTGAGAGGTGGCAGCTGTGGAAGGGGCAGAAAAAATGAGTGTGTCAGCTCCTCCCTCAGACACTGGAGTTCACAGTCTGGCATATTAATTTCAGCTGCTTTTCTTGGACAAGATTTGTCTAGATGGTTTTTCAAGTCCTGAAGGTAGATTGAATTCAATTTTTCATCTTACTCATCATTAAGTGTGTAATGGGCAGTTTCAGGCTTGTAATGAAACTAGGTCAAACAGTAGCTGGCTTGTATAAGCTCCAAATGTCTGGTTCTCTAGAGTCTGGTGTGTTTTAAATGAGAATAGATGGTATTTTGATGTACCTTAAAAGACATAAAAGGATAAACGTACATTAGCCATGAATAGATTTTTCTTATAAAATATGCTGGAAATCAATTACGTCCCAAGTCCAGCATTTCCCTCTTCAGGCCTTTGGGATGTGGTCACAAATGCAATTTCAATGTCCAAAATTCAGGTAATATAGTTTAAATCCTACCAGCTTTCACTGCACTAATTCTAAGCAATGTCACAGAAAAGATACTTTGAAGTTCAGACTTTAAGTCTATATGGGAATATAATGCAAAGTAGCATAAATTTTTTATATAGCCCTCCACACACCCATTCAGTGCTTCAAGTACTTTGTCCAGCTTGTGATGTAATAGATAATATACCATGCAACTATTTTTAGCAAAGTTAATGCAAAAAAACCCCAACAACCCAAACCAAAACAGTTCACTGTTCTCATTTTTGAAATTTTAAACAGGTGTTTTGAGACTACAGATAAAGAAAAACATATGAATTATGATTTGTAAAGTTTTCAAATGCATATCTTTGTACAATACCCATAACAAAGAAAATAGAAATGAAAAAATGTATGCTAGACACTGAAATACCAGACTGCAAGGCACAGTCTTGGGGTTATCCTGTCAACATTCCTGCTGAGCCCTCAGCAAGCCGCTGAGACAGGCTCCACCATTTCTCTTCACACCTTTTATTCCTCCTGACTTCTCTGGGACAAAACTACTTTTTTTCCCTGTGATTATAAGAGTAGTTGATTTAATCAAGAACTAGATAATGAATTATGATAATGGCACCTGGTTGTGATAGATAATGGGCTATGATAGATAACAGCATGCTCAGTCAGTAGACAAAGTGTCAAAACCCATGTAAATATCAACAGTGGCCACGATATTTACAAGTTCTCAGATAATGTGAATGAAGAAAATTTTCAGAAATTGCTGGTTCCCCATCTTCAGAGTCCTAGAGTCCTGTAATATAACTTATTCTTTGAATCAAAATTTATTCTATTAAAAATGAAGACACTCTACCTTTCCTGGACTAATCCCCATTTGGATCAGTTTTGCTGCAGTGCCTTAAGTCTCCTTTCTGTTCAGCATCACACCTGTGGTATCTCCAGGGGTAGGGATTAGTCTTCATCTTCAGCTATTTCACAGCCTTGCAGTAAGAGCACCTTCTTAAAAATGGGATCTACAGATTCAAAGCTACCACAGGCCAAAAAGAGTCAAAAGTGTAAGTTTCCCACATTGTAAATGTTAGTCTGTTCTGTTAGGCTCTTGTGTGGAAGTCACTGCACGACCTGTGCATGTCTAATGTATCAGGCTTCTCTAAGAAGTTAGGGTAGGTTTAGCTGTCTTGTGCCTTTTATCAGCTTGCACTGGGGTGTAGAAACTTTATACCCTCAGCCAATCCATCTCTGAGGAAGCGATATGCTATTCCTTAGGATCTTCGTGCATTTAAACAGAGGAACAAATTGATTTTAAGTACCTTGTAGGCTTAGACAGGACCTAAGTGTCAGCAGTCTGAGAACTGTGGACATGGTATTGGGGACGTGGGGTGCGCAAACGAAACCTCATCAGAGAGGTAAGCAGCTGGTCCCTGGGCTTCGGGTAGCAGTTCAAATGAATACCTGCACTAGCCATTCACATTCTTGCCTTTTTGTAAGGAAAAAAAATCAGTGTATTATTTTTTCCACCCTGACCCCACTTATTACTTGAGCTGAGTGAATATTTCACAGTATATATCTTTCCTGACAAACAGAGCTGATTTTTTTCTTCTTGGGCATGAAACCATCTGCCTGTAGTTATGAATAGATTGCAGTTTCCTTATGTTTCTCTCATGAAAAAGTGCAATGATTTCCACCTCCTCCACTTTCACCTCCCCTCTCCCAATCTTATTATCTCTATGGATTGATCCTGACCTGACCTCTGAACTGTGTTCTGGTCACAGAAGTCATCAGGGAAGTGTCTTTCACCCACAGGTATGGAGAGCTCACGTATGTTGTTATTTGTTATTGATTAATCTTAGCTTGTTTTGATAGATGCTCTCAAGAAGAACAAGATGTTATGATGAAGACTTTTACACATTTCTAATCTATTCAATATATTAAGATCAGTGAGAAGATACAAAAACAAGTACAGCATAAAATAAAATTGAAAAAGGTTGGTTAATAGAATAAACAGTTTTCTGAGCAATTTCTAGACCTAAATCTGACATGGAAATTTGAAGTTAAACATGCTTGAAACCTTATAAATATTACTTTGAAATTAATTTTTTGTTATTCTTTATTGTAATAACATTCTCTGACAAGCAAGTACAGCAGTGGCAGGGTGCAGGTTGAATGAACTGTAACAAATATGAATATATTAAAAACTCGCAAGTATTTTTGGAAGGATTTGTGTTTTATTTGGGATGTATTTTACTATAGTCATTCCAGCCTTTTTTATGCACGATTAATCATTGCTAATTTGTGAACTAAGACAAGGGTTACTTCTCACTGCAAGCATGTGAGTCATCCTGGTGGATCCAAGGCATGTCACTCTCTGTCTGCTGTGAAATTATATTTTTCTGTCTTTTTAGAAGCCTGTTGTCTAATTCAGCCCTACAGCTGGATCAACAAAACATCACTGAGTGAATCACTCGCTGTCATCCCTGTAAGCAAGGTTCTTGTACCAACTCTGAGTCAAGTCTGGAACTAATGCCAAATTTAAAACATGGCCCCATCTAAGATGTTTCTTTACAAGTAAATATAATGTCTGTAGTTATCTTAAAGATTTATTTTTATTCTCTGGAAACAAATCTGGGAAAAGAGATGGGAGAGACTTGCTACTGCACTGAGCCTCAAACAGTAGCATATACTACAAGCTTTTATATTCTTAATGTGCTGGACACCTCCAAGTGTATTGGCTACCTTTGGTTCACTGATCTCAATGGCAGTTTAAAGCATTTGCTGTAGCAGGAGATAAGAACCATTTTCCAGGATGGAATGTACCAGTATGTGAAAGACTATCATGTTAGCCATGGCATCTTTGGTTTCACATAGAACCTTAATACTTATTTAGGCTACTTAAGTGCACCAATTACTGGCTGTCAAGTGATGGATCAAGGTATTTAGAAGTGGCTATTTAATTTTTATATTAATTACATTTCACATTTTTACATTTAATTTTTACATTTTAGATTTACATTAGAAACTTAAGCATGAAGTGAATCCTGATTTTTCAATTACTTCAGCTGGATGTGCAACTTTTGTTTTTTTTACTTTTTTTCACTTTTTTGGTCAAAGTTATTGCTCCTTTTTTTATGAAACATCTAAAAAATTAAATTACTTTGATAAACAGTAATAGTTACTTTCACTCGAGATGCTTGAAAACATTTCAGTTCTTTTCTGGTTTGCTGTATTTTAATTAGGAGTAATGTTAGTTAGAAATGATCACAAGTTATAAGATATTTTCTGATTACCTAATCTAGCAAATTATGGTCAGGAAATTAATCAGAAATGGTATTGACTTGTATTTCTTTGGGATTATTCCAGCACAGTGTGACCACATCTGAAAGGATGAAGGGGAGGTAATCTACCTGAAGCCTTGTGTACTGCAGCAAAATTAGGGAGAGCAACTTGTCATTTCCTATCTATTAGCTGTCAGTGTTCCTGAACTAGTCTTTTGGCAGTTATCTCATGGCCTGAAGTGCTGTACCTTTCTTCCTCTATAGGAAAAATGGCATAGGATCCAGACTGTGATACAGTCTACACAGATTTACTACGTTACTTATTTTGAATAGCTGAGTTGTTTATATTCTTTGCTAATATTAAGGTACAGTTTTGGTGGTTAGGTTGGCTTGTATCAGTACTTGTTCAGACTTATTTTCTGTTTCTGCCTATAAGGACTCTGGTTTGCAATATGCTCTCACTTGTCCTGTGTCTGTGACAGTTTTAAGATTTGCATAGTCCCTTCTTTTATGATTCTTATGATTCTTTGCACCCTTATATTAGTACCATGCCAGTAAAGACTCCTTTGTCCTAATATCAGCATAACATTGGTCCAGTGCAGTGAAAGTCCATCCAAAACACATAGATTCTAAGAATCAGTCATTTTTTAGTATTTGAGTCATTCTGGAATCAAGGTCATAACACCTTTACCAGATGTGAGTTACCTTCACTCTGCAGAGACTCCCAGTAGCTCATGTCCTCATCCCCTTTATCAGGGTTTAGCAACACATTTCTTACACCAAGATCACAGAGTTATGTGAATATATAACAAACCTCTTATATTTTATTTTAAATGTATGTACTCAATTCCTATTTGATATCAAGACAAGGAGAGCATTGACTGACCTTGCACCTTGACTTAATGAGATCCAATACTATAGCAATGCAGAAGTTAAAAATCCACCAGCTACTCTTAACAGAAGTAATTAAGGAGTCAATTGTCAAATACCAGGGTAAAAGACTGAAGCCAAGACAGACCATTTCGGTAAAAGAAGACATAGTGGTGGAGTGGGAAAAGCTTCATAGGAACATGAAGACTTTATAGCTAAAATAGGGATTCTAAGTAGAGGACAGTCCAAACATACAAGTAGGATTTCTACAGCTGCCTAGTTAAGGGTCTCTGGGGTAAGAGCTGAGGACATTTTTGGATTGAATGTCTGGATGTAAATTCTCTCTATGCTTTCATTTTATTTGAAATCTTTGTGAGAGAAAACAGCCAAATGTGCTACAGAGAAGGGACATGAGGTGACAGAGAAAATTTCTAAGCTTCTTTGCTAACTGGAAGACTTTGAGATGGACCTGTTTTCTGACCTGAGATATTTGGTTGCCTCTTCATAACACATTTTAGCACTTATACTTCCCTGTTTGGCAACTTAATGGCTACTACCTGTCAGCAGAGGAATCCTCCTTTTGTTTCTCACCTGAAAGTCTACTATATGTATGATGACATATAACCCTCTAGGAACTGACATACTTTTCCCAGGAGAATCTATTAATTTTTCAGACTTTGACAAGCATAGTCATTCATGTGTATGTTTTTGGTTTGCTTTTATTTTTCACAGATGGTTAAAGTCTAGTATATACTTAACCTATGAAATGACAGCATAATTCTGCTGTGTTATCAAAGGCACATATCCATAGAACAAAACTAAATTATCACAGTCTGTTTCTTAATTATTTACCAGTATAAGACCTGAAGGACTCCTTGTATAGGAAAACTGCTGCTTGTGAGAAATTTTTTATCTGGAGAAAGGGTTATAATTTTTTAGACATGCAGACATGTAGTCATGCTTAAGAGTTCATGAATTTGGGGACATTTATTTCGTTTTTAAGAGTAGAATTAACTAAACAATTGACATAGATGGTCAACTTCCTGTGAAGATAGCCCATTGATCAGCATTGAGTAAGAATGTCCTTCCACTTTTGTGACGAGATATCTGTCAATGTTTACTGGTAAAATTACTGTTCTACATGTGGCTAGAATGTGGAAAAACTTTAATAAAAATTCTCCCTTAAAATTTGATAAGCAAAAAGTGATAAAGCAAGTGAAGTAGTTGTATAAAAGAGCTTTCCTTTGGCCTTCTGTTGTAGAATGAAAAAGGATGAATTTAAAGAGCTTATGAAAATGAGCTCCCACACAATAATAATTTCTATACAAATGGCATCTTAAGTGAAATACATTTAGTTGTGTGAAAAAATATTTAAAAAGAAATAATAATCAATAATGTGAACAAGGTTAGGTCAATGGTAGGAACCCCTAAAGCATGATCCTTTAAGCTTCCTAATCTCTTCTTGAGAAGATGTCAATATAGGCATCACATTAAAGAAATCTTAGCAATACAATCTTCAGTGGATACAAGGAAATACATCCTTACCCAGTTTAATGGAATCATCTCTTTATAAGTTTAAGAAGTGTTTGAAAGTTTGGGTTACTATGATAGCATGTTGTAATATTTTCAATTGTACAATTGAAATTGATACAAAAGTACAATTTTTAATTGAAACAGAAAATATCTGTGCAGAGTACAAGATGAGGTTGCAGTCATTTTGCATGTCTGGATGAGAAAATAATTTGGACACTAAAATCACAAGAAACTGTATGGTTTAATAGTTTAAAAATTTCTTTTGAGTTGTAGGGGGTTTTTATTATTCACTTATATCATTATTTTATTATTCACTTTGTTTTTTATACATTTGTTTAAACAACCTTGCAATATTTGTATAATTCAGCTTAATATTCTGTTTTATAAAAATGTCATGGTCTCTATCTGAATGACATATTTAAATATGGACATCAAATTAAAACCAGAAAATAGTATATCCCTATGACGTAGGAAGAAATGTCCAGGCTTAGTTTAGCTCTCCATGTTAGAATACCAGAGTGGCTGGAGGAATTATTTGCAAATATTCCTGATGAACTTCAATTAGTTCATGTGTAATTTGTGCTTAAAAATTCCTTGAAAGAGATACTTCCTTAATTGGGAACCAAGGGACAACTGAATGAGACAAGAAATAAATGAGATATTAAGAAACAAACTCTCATATGCCTATAAACAACCAAATGCTGCATTAGCCAATAAGGGAGAAGAATAAGGAAAAATGGAAAAGCAATTTTCTTTTTGTGGCAGCTTTTTTCTCCACAATTCTGACAATTCAATAACAGATGTAATTCAATTTTGTCTCGCGTTGAGGGTGAAAACAAATACTTCATTTCTGAAAACTATACTCTTTTCTCATCCTCTTGAGGGATTTTGAACAGTAGAATGTGGAAACTTTGGGAAGGGTGGTCAAGGTTTAAGGGCAATGAGAATATTTGAGAGAGATTGATAGGCATTTTTACCTCATGCACAGGATGTTAGCTTGTGGAATTATAATACAGAAGTTAAAATATTTCTTCACATAGAAATGAAGTTTTGAAGCATTCTGAAATACAGAAATAAAGAAAAATGTCTTTTCATCCTTTACCTAGGTATAGATCAGTCACAAGGTTACATTTTAAGGAGCTCTCTCATAAGAGATCATATCTTGATTGAAACCTAAGAGGAAAAAGCAAAAACTCAGTCTACCAGAAGATCCAAAATTAATCTCCAACAAATCAAGAGGTTCACCAAAGTCCAATCTGTGCATCAGTTTACTTTCAACTTAAAGTTCAAAAGAAATAGCAACACTGTGGTTAAGCAATGATTGAAGAGGTTAGTAACAGATCAAAGCAAAGGATAGGAGAGAGATGGGTGAGCATCTGGGAGAGAATATGGATAACATTTTCCTTGGTCTGGTCTGAGAAAAGAATGAGAATGTGGGGGAGAGAAGGTGAAGGAAAAATAAGGTCAAACTTCTAAGGAGAAATACTTTTGCTAGAATGAATGACGAAAATTTCCAGAGAAAAACTTGAAAGATGCTACTGCTGTACTTTAATCCTTCAAAATTATTTCTGCTACTAGTTGCTATTTGAAACCTCTTCCTTTGTTTCAAGACTCATTAGACAATTAAAATGCGCCAAAACTCCAAGCCACAATTATTCTTCCTCCTTAGTGCTCTGTGTTGCAATATATTGTAAAGAGTTTTGTTGTTGTTGTTCTTTTTTTTTTTTCCCCCCTGAGATTTTCTTCTGGAAATGAAAGCATGTTCTGCATTAGTCTTATTACATTAGGTCTTTATTTGTGCAGCATTCATGTAACTTAAGGATATATAGTTCCCTTCTTTTTGTTAATGTTTGAATGTTTGAAAATAATTTTTCTCCCATTTTAAACTCAAAGGCAAAAATAATCCTTGCTGTTTACCACTTTAATTCATCTACAGGCCTATAGCATTATTCATTACTAAAAAGGAAATTTCTGAAAATAGTGAAGTTTAATTTCATTAAGCAACTAACTGTTCTATATATCCCATGTCTTTGCAAAATAACTTTGGTTTTGGGATTAAGGTACATATATTTTTGTAGTACAGTAAATATTAAAGTCTTGGCCTAATTCCATCTTTCTGTTTTATATAGTGAACTTTTATTTATATCCCCAGTTCCTTTTGTTGATAGTGCTCCTTACCTACACATGATAATTGTTTGCTGCTTTCTTTGGAAGGAATTTGCCACCTCTTTTGTGTCTGTCATAGGGCTGCTTGTGATTTAACAGTATCTCAAACATGTATCTGTATATTACAGACTGGAATCGAACTTAAAGAGAATGTTATATGTTTGACTATTAAACCATGAAGAAAAATATTGTATATATCCTGTTATCAGAAAAGAGGGTCTTTATAAAAGTGAATTCTGTGGGTGGAACAGGGAATATGCTATAGATGCATAATTACTGAGAAGTAAATCTGTGCCCCCCTACGAGCCATAGGAATTTCTCAGGCCCTTTGATAGGGAAAATGGACGAGATACCCGTAATTTCTGTAGAAATATTGTACTTGAGCATTTTTAGGGAATGAGGTACTTTTTCATAGGATGAGGGCTCTAATCTAATGAAACACTGAAATTTTTTTGATCAGTTAAAAACCCCATGTGTCTTCTACTGCGTTTTGTACAGAGCCCAATTCCATGGTTATGACTTAGGTCTTAGGAGATAATCAATCCCTCAGTCAGAGCATCTACCCCCAGGGCTGGCAGCAGTTGAGCAAAGGGTTTTGAAAGTCACAATTTTGGACTTAGGCAGAATTTAAGTACTAATTTGTGGGATTTGGAAGTTTTCCCAAGATCAGAAGCTGTGGTGTAGCACAGAACAATCCAGTTATCTTGTGTTGCAACCCATAAATACTGGACTCTAGATAGGACTATGAAATAATTTGGCTGTGTAAAACACTATTTTAATGGAAAATAAAAAGATTAAGGGTTTGCATATTTAAAGATCTAGTTGCCAAGTTTTTCTTTTTATATACTGATAAAATAGGTGATATTCTGACTGAATTTTTTAAGCTATTGCAGTAATTATTGTGAGGGGGAGATTACTGTAGTCTCTGTGACAGATCTATCAATGTCTTTTCATAGCTATTATTTAAAATTAAATTTTGCAATTAAACAGATGAGGGAAAAGAATTCAGAAAAAAACACTTCTTAAAGCTAAGCTTGTGGAAAAGAGAGGTGAGCGTAATAGTTTTTTAGAATTCTCTGCCACTATATTAAGATTACAAAAAGCAAGAATTCATTGAGCTTGGGAAGGTGGAAAAAATTGCACTGAATGGATATTTGGAAAAAATACTGCTCAGCAAAAATGAAGAGCTAGTGCAGGGGGTCTCTCTGACATAGGTACCCTAAATTCCCATTCAAGTGCATTGTTACTGCAGAACAAACATCCTACTGCGCCTTGCTACTTAGTCATGACATTCATCAGGGTTAGAAATGTTATTTGCTGGGAAGGAAGTCATGGCTTGGTAAATCAGTTTACATATAAATTATGTAAGGGGAAAGACCCTTACATTGACTTCAGCAAGGGGAAAGAATGTCAGATTTTTAATAACAGGCTGTAATTCAGCATGTGTGGATTAGAACCATACTGCTGTAAACTCTCTTCTATAATCCTTTTTTTATTATCTGTGAGGCTGTATAATCAGGAGCCTTATTAATCTCTCTAAAAAGGAGAATAATTGCATCTTCAGAAGTCACATAGTGGAGACATTATTATTTTGCTTAAACACAAACACTCACCTTTCCCCCCCACCCCATGAGGGATCTTCACATGTGAAAGTACTTAATAACCTAAAAACATATTCCACAATTAAAGCAATTGGAAGAACTTAAGTAATCAGTGACAGGTTTGAAGTGTGTCTCCTACTGAATGACAGAGCCAGTCTACAGCTGTACTTAGCAAAGTATAGTTTAATGTCAACAAGAGGAACAGGAGACTATTATATCTCCTTTTTCCTATTACCTAATGGTTGTCTCTGTGATGATCTGATATTTCTAAAACAAATTCCTCACTTTGATAAGGACTGGAAAATATATTTTTAATGTTAATTGGCTGCAGTTTCAGTTTATCTGGAAGACCAAAGGGTTAATAAAATCTTCTCTACTCTTCAAGTGCTAAAGGCTAAGAGTTTTCACTGCTTTTATTTGTAAGAAGACCCTGATTGAATTTACTTCTGTTTCACTTTTAAAACTTCCTGGCTTTTCATTCACAAATCACACAGTTGTCTTCTCCCGGAAAAGCATTGCTTTTGTTTTTGTGACCTACATTTGTAGGGCTCCTAATTAGCAGGCAGTGCTGGGATCTGCTGTCCCTCAATAGCTCTGCTTTGGGACTCTAAGCTAAAAAGAAAACATGTTGCTGAAATCGCAATGAAAGTAACGATCCTACTATGGGTCAGCACCTTTATGTGCACCCTGTGAAAAAAAAAGCATAATAACTGAAAATTTCCCCCTATATTGCATTCATGTCCTAGTCTGGCAGTTGCTGGAGTTAATATCAGAAGGATCAAGCATAAATGTGAGGTGTTTTCATTGTCCTTAAAATAAAAATGTACCAGCATTTTGTTTGGCAAAAAATTCTTCCCTGAACTGGTGTTTTCAATCACTTCCTTGTTTTTCTCTGGGTTTTTGTTTTGTTTGGTTTTTTTTTTATTTGTTTTTGTTTGTGTTTTTGTTTGTTTGTTTGTTTTTGCTTTTGTTTTTGTTTTTTTTTTTTTAATTCCTTCTTTGGCTTCTGCAGATAAGCTGACTATTATTTTTACTTTTGTGTTCAAATTATCATTCTGGCTTGTGAGAAAGTGCCACAACATCCTACTTAAATGACATTAGACCACACAAGAACTAAGTCTTCTCTCTTTCAATTTTCAAATAGCGGGTTGGCTGGAACTGGAATGCAGCATTTGACTCTGCTTTTTGTATTAAAAAACTTGTTACATACTGTGGTGGAACTGATCTGCTACATTCAAACATCCAACTCCTCCCATCAGGGGGGTCTTGTTACTTGCTAGACAACATTTGCAGTCTCCTGCCATGTCTGTCCTCGACAATCATGTCAGCAGCTGATCAGCCTGGCATTTTGTCCTGAAGAATAAGTAATGGCATTACCATTAGAACAAACAAAGTTTCATTTTCTTTGGATTTACCTTCTGTTTGGCTTCATACTCTGAGTCTGCTGTGTTTAAAGACAGGTTTTCTCTTGGAAACTTGCATGTGATGAAGGCTTTTCCTAAATCTTCCCAACTGCAACATATTTCAAAATTTATAGGAATGTTATTTCTGTGGCCACTTCTCAAAACCAAGCTAAGCTGGAGTTTGACAGTGTATTCAAAAGCTGTTGGGAGAAACAAGTGGTGGCACAGTGACTGCTGTTAGCCTGAGAATTCAGACTAGACAGACTGTACCTGGAAATGAATATAATTTATTCTATAGAAATATTGTACTTGAGCATTTTTGCAAACCAGAAACTTCAAGAAAATCTGTCGTAGTGACAAGAATAGCTTGTTTTGAGAAACCATTTTTGGTTGGGGTTTGTCTACTTTACCCACACTCCATCATCTGTCACAAGAGTAGAAGGAATGTGTTGTATATCTGGTAGCCCTTCTACATTTATGCTGCTGCGCTTGCACTTTCTGGGAAGCTTTCGAATTCATTGTATATGCTCTTTAGATACATAACTTTCTGCAAAATCTCTAGTCTTCTGTGTCTATTGGGGAGCTCCTGCTTCTCTTGCAATAGGAAACTTTCTCCATCTGATCAGTAGATCTGGAATACCTGCAGGCTGTGTGACATATTGCACAGGGTCAGAAACAGAGAGGCTGCTGTGTATGGCCCTTTCCCAAGACTTGTGAGGAGAGTCATTTGCAGCCTGGATGCATGTCTGTGTGCAGTGACTCATCCAATCAAAAAGGCTGCACAGTGGAGACTGAGGGGAATTGATGTTCATGCTGAGGAACCTCTGCAGTGCCAGGAGAGACTTGGCCTAGAAATCATTCCCAGGGGAGAAAGGAGGAAATGTTCTTCTATTATTCAGTAGTCAGATGGTTTCAAGCAGGGGAGATGAAGTTTCATCTTTGTTTAAATGGATATTTAAATGTCTTTAGCAATGAAGTAAAATCTCAGTAGCAGATAATTAAGTATGTTCTCTTAGAAGAAGTTTTCTCATTCAGATGGACAGTTCAGTACAAGAATCCTAGTCACCCTTTCTGATGTGATTTCTAACTCTGCAGATTTTAGCTATTAAGTGAATACTGGATTCTTCTGCCCTGCATTTTTCAGTGCATTAAATGTACTTCTCCACACACAGGAAAATCATCTCCTAGCTTGGCTGTGGTTGCCTTGGCTGCTCAGAACTTTCTGACTTTAGACTTTTTGTTGCCCACTTTCTGGCAGAAACACAGAGCATGTTTATAAATCACAGAGGAGTTAAAGGTCTCTGAGTGGACGTGCCTGTACTGTGCGTTGCAGTGCCAGGCAGAAACACAAAACCGAAGTTCAGGGGAGCAGCGTAGTGTTACGATGGCACAGCCGTCACACCGGTGCACCCTTCTAGAAGGAAAGGCTGGCTGGCTCAGATCCAGCAGTGCTGAAGTCAGTAAACTGCTTCGGTTTCTTTAAAAGACTCGGTCACCACTAGCTCCAGGCTTTTTGTGCAGTATTTAATTTACAAAGGCATGTGCTTGTATGCACTTTTACAGTCAGTTAGGGCCCTTAGACTTAACTGATATTCATCACAAAGCACTTTTCCAGTGCCTGAAAGATTTTTTAGCAAATGCTGACTGCTGAAAGAAAGCTTCTTCTTGAACTTTGCTTGTTCTGTCGGGTCCTCAGAGCATCTGTGTGATGCACATCTTGGATACTATTTGTTTCTCCGCTTGCAAAGCACGCAAGCTCTCACCCTAGCCGATGGAAATAGAGTCTGGGGAGTACAAGGAAATAGTCAGCTGACCAGTTATAGATATTTATTTTAGGTGATCTGATTTGACTCTCCATATAGGACTTTTAATACGTCAACCTGCAAGTTGTCCCTTCATGCCAATCTGTTCTCTGAGAGCCAAAGTGACAGGTGTCACAGGAGCAAGGCAGATCTGTGCTTACAAGAATTTCCACTGCACAGAAACGATACCTCGATGTTAGTGGTTTGCCTTGAAATCATTCTTTACCCTGAAATCGCCTTTCTTTCAATCCACATTACAGCAAGAACAAGCAGTACTTGTGAAGTCTGAAATAACACTTGCAGATGTTTAGAAAAGCTGACGTGTGATAGATATAAAATGATCCTCACTGAACTCTTTCCTTCTGTATGTCCAGCAGATGAATTGTGGAGGCTCTGATTATCAGAGTCCATTCTAGAGAGTTTTGTACATGAATGTTAGTTTGTATTTTCCTTCTTCTGCAGATTGACCTATAGATTTAACTGGAATATTATCTTCTCCTTTCATATGAATTGTTATTGGGCCTTTTTTACAGGAGAAAAATATAAACCTTTTTCTTGTCTTCTGTTTATTGACAATTACTAGCACTTTAGAAATCATAATGTCTCAGTGGAAAAGCTAACATCCCAGTATCCTCTCTCATATAATCCAAGGGGTTCAAAGCTCTTCATTGTTTTCTTCACTTCCCTCCTCTAAGAATATCAAGCAATTGTCATGTGACATTTTCCAACCCTAAATGTTATTTTGAAAACCACACAAAATCTAATGCATAAATGGAGTTCTCTGCCATGAAGTCTATTAGTGATTCTTCACTGAGATTAGAGTGAACCAGAAGCTCTAGAATGATAACTGCCTTGGCATGGCTCTACCCCAAACTTATTCTCTGTAATCGCATGTCAGCTCCTTAGATGATCACTGCAGACTTTAATCCCTAGAGGCCCCTGAGTGGAGCAGCTGCCATTTTAGCAGTGGGACTGGCTGCCCAAATGCATTCAGTAAGTTCTGCCCTTCTGCATTAGAGTGAGAGCTGCTGTGGGTGCTTCTGAACTGCATGCACTTCTTTCCTCACGCATTTTTTTTTATGCCATAGCGAACACAACTGATAACTATGCAGCAAAAAATGCACACTTTTAAACTCTGAAAATAAAGATACTTTCTTTCTCATCAAGATACTAGAAGAGATATATATGTGCACGCTTGAATGTAATTCTAACTGCAATAACAAGCAGGCAAGTAGAGCTAAATTTTTTAAAATACTCCCCAAATCAGCAATTTACAGCTGAATTGGAACTTGCAGGTTGATTTCTCCTGTTCTACACACACTTCTGAGTCAGGAGTAAGTTTGGTCTCAGACAGTCCCTTCTCTAAATTACCTTCTGGAAACAATCACACTCAGTAAATGTTCCTGTTCCCTTCTGTCCTCTGGTTCAACTCACAGCACCTACTTGGCAGTGAATGTCAGCTCTCTTAAAACACTGCCTTGGATAATAAGACAAAAATATCTCTACTTTTTGCTCTTTTAAATGAAAAAAAACCAGTCTTCATGCATTTGAAGACAACTCTATTTCCCATTTTCTATCAGAAGTCTTGTTGATATCCTTTACTTAAGAGGTTTTCCATGAAAGCAGCCACACAGAGAGGTTAACTACAGGATAAGAGCAGCGTATGTAAGACTGGCATTGGCACTGATGAAACCAAAATAGCTACTGAAACATACATGTTAATAAACACATTGATTGATTTTTTTTCCTCAGGGTTTTCATTCTGAAGTTAAAGAATTCTGAGTTTTTGAGAAAACTTAAAATTAAAGCCTGAAATTTCCTCATATATAGCAGTGATCAAGTGCACAACAAAACTCTCCTAATACAGCACAAACTCTTCTACTACAGCAGTAGCAAGTGTGTTGTTTTGTAAATAGGCACTTAGGAAAAACCTGAGTCCAACTTGGGGTCACCAAATTCAGTGTTTAAATGCTTTATGTAGGAGTTTGACAATTAGGTGACTCAAAATAGACAGAAACAGTTCTTTGACTTGAATGTCCCATTTCGGTTTTATGATTATTATATCTATGTTTGTTTATCATTTTATCATCAAGTGTCTTCATCAGCTTTTAAAACATAAAATAAAATGTCATGGTGAAAGAATACTGATTTCTCCTTACAGCATGATGAATGAAGGTTGGATTTGGTAAAAACACACATTTCTTTTCCATCTTTAGGAACACTGCCATTGTGTTTGATTTGAAGAGAGAGGAGAGTGTGAAGGGCACATGGACTGTGAAAAGAACATCTTTTTTCCAAGGTTTTATCCTTTCTTTTTACTCCAGAAACACTGTCGTTTAGGTGAGTATTGTATAAAGCATGTTCATATATCTCTTGTAGGACGATAACTAGCTCATACTTGCATTCTTAATCCAAAAAATCCCTGCACTAAGTCTCTCAGTTATGTAAATGGAATTGTGGTCTATCTTATCAGACAAGGAGTTTAGTATTGTTATTAATATAAAATTACTGTTAAACTGTGTAAGAAATCTAACTGAAAAGAATAAAGGGAAAAAGAAGACAAATTTGGCATTTGCCTCCCCTTGGATACTTGTTGTCTTACCAGAAGCCGGACACTGACAGTAACACCCTTCTGAGTATGAAGCTAAGGTGGCCAACACCCAGCCATTCAGCAGATCTGGGCTGCCAGAGTAGTGAAATGGATCTACAAAACAGCACCAAACCACTGGAGGGTATCTGTTGTGTGGCCTGGAGCTGCTCTGTCCTGGTGATGGAGTGTGTCTCACTGCTCTGATGACAGACATTTGCTGCATAGCCCAAATTCCTCAAGTGGTCTCCGCAGCATAAGTCAGACTGAAGCAGATTTATGCTGTCTCCATGTGGATGATATATGATGACTTTGAAGCACGGTGAGGCAGAGACTGAAGCATCAAGCCCTTGAATACCTATATGAGGGGATTATGTGAACTACCACCGCCGAAAGACTAGGCTCAAATATACAAAGACTTCCGGGGTTAAGGCTATGATAATGTATACATACGACAAAGAAGTTTTGCAAAATGTTGGAGCACTGTAGGTTTCCAACCTGTCATAGTAATTCTTTTCTTCTATAAACAGGTTTTATTGCTTAACCTTGTATATGGGACCAAATGCTCACCTGATGGTTAGGAGATTTGGGATGGTTGACACCACCTGTGAATCTGATCTGTAGTTTGCTCTGAAGCTGCACTAAGGAAGTCAGCTGGGTTTTGGTCTCTTTATCCCCTTATGCGCAGCCTTTGTTTCTACAGTGCTTTGGCTTTGTAAGAGAATGAGAAGGTTTTACTACCTAACAAAGAAAGCTTTGATTGGGGCCCAGTTAGGAGAGTCCAAAATTAATGTTCTCAACAATGATGCTTTGTTCTCTGAATCTTTTGCTTTTTCAGATAGAAGAAAGCTAAATAAAACCTGGATAGGTCTATTCTAAAGAATGACATGCCAACATTTGATTAACTACATTTTTGCTTGGTTTTTGTGGAACATGATTTACGCAATCACTCTCTGAAAGTCTGTGCTCAGCCTCAGCTAATTTCAACACAGCTTGATAGGGGAAAAACATTTAGAGATAACTACCTTTTTATAAGTTTTGTTCAAATAGGCACTTGCGTAAAGGAAATGAGTCCTGCAGGTGTTTGAACATAAGATCACAGAATAGTTTGGACTGGACCAGAGCTCATGAAATCAGCTGGTCTAATTCCCTGCTCAGAGCACGCCTAACCAGATCAACTTTTCTAGTTGAGTCTTGAACAATTGTAAACGTGGAGATGCCATAATGTCTCTGCATGGTCTGTCCCTGTATTTGGCTAGCCCAATGATTTAAATAAATAACCTTAATATACAACTGAAAAGTCCAGTGCTCTAACTGATGTTCTTCACCTCTTGTCCCATTGCTGTACCTCCAAGAAAAGTCTGCTCTGTCTTCTCTGTATCCTTGGACCAGATTATTATGGAATCATCAAGTCATTTAGGATGAAAACTATCTTTACAATCAAGCCAGACATTAACCTAACATGGTCAAATCCATCACTGGACTACACACCTAAGAACCACATTTGCATGTCTTTTAAATACCTCCAGGAATGATGATTCCACCACTTTCCTGGGAAGCCTGTTCCAATACTTGAAGAAACTTTTTCTAGAATCCAATCTAAATCTCTCCTGGTGTAACTTGAGGACATTTTCCATCATCCTATCATTTACTTAGGAGGAGAGACCAACTTCCATCTCACGACAACCTCCTTTCAGGTGGTTGTCGAGAGTGATAAGATCTCTCTTGAACTTCCTTTTCTCCAGACTCAACACCTCCAGCTCCCTGAGCTACTCCTCATAAGACTTGTATTCCTGACCCCTCACTAGCTCCATTGCTCTTCTTAGAACACTGCAGTGTAAATTCTTTTTTTATGTACAATTTGTACTTTTTTCATATACAACTTTTTCTCATATACATTTCAGTGTTAGCACGTACTGAGTAGAACTATTTGAGAAATACAGTAATTTACAAATAAAATCTCTGATATAAATAGTTTTGTCTAGTAGCAAGTGTTAAAAGTTTTAAGGAGTAAGAGAACTAACAGATTCTTCAGATTTGTGCTTATGCATTCAGAAATTAAAATTAATTTTAACACAAATGCAAAAATATATATCTAGAATATTTGCCCTTTTTTCCCAAGAGGCTCATGACCTGTAAATATTTGAAAACCATGAACGAACAAACATCAATCATGTACCACTAATGGGGATGATTGAAATAAACAATTCAGTGTTAATCAAATGTGTGACAGTTGAATTCTATGTATGAATTGTTGCCAGTTTAGAAGGGATTCAGAACTGATTTTTGAACGTACACTTTTCAGAACTGAGTGAAAGGATGCAAATGGTGTGGCCACTAGACTGAAATGGCAAATAACACTTAGGAAAGGAAGAGATTAGCAAATTTTTCAGCTGTGGTAAATCATTTGGGAAAACCTGAGTAAGATATTTTTACTATGATAAATCCAAGGGATTTATCACAGTCTTGGATGAGTTCTCCTTGATCTGCTCAAGAACAGTATATAAGAATCTGAATCTTGTGTTTTAAACTCAGACTTTAGAGCATGTTTCAAAATGGACTAAAAAAACAACTGACTAAATGGATTTTATTTTTGTAGAAGCAGTGTTATCAAGAACACAACTCATTTTAGAGATAAGGTGGAAGAGGAAAAGGAAACAGCTCTTTACTCAATTAAAGTATCATTAGCATAAAAAGTTCAGCAGGCTTTAATCTTCTTTTATTGTAGTTATTGTACTGTAATATGATCGGTTGTTGCTGAAATACAGCTGAAGAGGTACAATGCATGCAAGCTCTCAAATATATGTCTTTGGGTAAGGTTATGAAGAAGCAAAGCCAGCTTATGAGTAGTTCAAGAGAAACTTCTTTGTTCAGTTTTGTGTTTCTATTTTAATGATGCTTGCAATGGAAATGAGCAAATGTCTGCAGTGGATGTTTTCCATACTATGGTGGAACACTGGAAGACCATTCTCATCCACATAATATATGATATAAAGATACTCAAATAATTGCCTTTACAAAATAACTCTTGTCATTTATACTGCAGGTGATATTTTCATTTCAATGTTACTTTGTTTATTTTACTTTTGGCATTCTATTTATTTGGTCATGAATTTTCCTGAAATTGTGCATGAAGTGCAATTTAGACTCACAGTGGAATCTGACATAGTAAGAGTTCAGCAACACTGAACTCTGTGAACACTGTGATTTTTACTTTGTTCCTAACTCTGTACAGTAGTTAATAGTCAAGGTCCAAGTATGCTGAATTCCATAAGTGAAATAAAACGAGCAGTGGTATTTATAAGTTGGTGCATTATTTAGACAATTATTGCTACTTTCTGTCATGTTTAGATACTCCCCTATGGCTTACAAAATAAAGCTTCCCAATAGAGTTATATTTCTCTGCCTTTGATTAGTCAAACAAAAGACAAGGAATGAGGAGCTAATGTCTGCAGACCTCATCAATATTTATCTTGCTAAACCTGACTCTGCATTAACTTGACTTCCAGTCATCACTACTGAACACAATGCAAATCAATATTGTCTGAACTCTCTTTATCATGATTCCAAGATTTTCTGTGAGAATGAAAAGATCACAAAACATGTCATAGGGCCTGGAAGCCTCTTCTCACCCGCACTATTTATATTACTTCTTTATTTTCACACCTTGCAAAGAAAGTAAAAGAGGGAAATTAGGAGCTACTGAAGAAACTCTCTGGAATACATTTGGAGATATGTACTTTAAGAGAAAAACAGAGAAACAAACAAGAGACACTGATAGTTTAGAGAAAGGAGTTCTTAATGTTGCTGGTCACTGATAAAAGTCTTCTGTTTCAGAGTTTTAAAATGTTGTCATACTCGGCACCATTCAATAGCTCTAATTTGGCCATTAAATTCCTGTCACCATTGCCCTCTCCTAATGACGGTGACAAAATGCTGTCTGCAATCAGTAAGACTCAGATGTGGGAATGATTTGAATAAACAATCAGGTTTGCATCTCATCCATCACCTTGACTGATTTCTCTATTCCCTGTTCACCTCTTCATGACATTTGGCAGGTCACTTGATATAAAATATGCAGTGAACTGAAATAGCCCAAGTCTGCTGAAACATGCTGACTGAACCAGTTATCTTAAAGTAGCCATGAATCTTTGCATGGCAAGAACAGCTATTTTCAGTAGTTTTTTTCCTTGCTGCGTAGGCTGGTATGGTATTTGTCCCCTTTACATTCACAACACTTGTACTTACAAACCCATCTCATGTGAAGATGGGTATTATCTGTTAAATCTCTTGGATAGGTGTAAAAATAATTTACATAAAGGAAGGAACAGTTAGCAGGAAGAAAGGTAGTAGGAGTAGAATCAAAATACTGATGAAAGCAAGCAAAGTAATGAGGTGGGAAATTAAGCCGACAGAAAAATTATATGTAGAGTTTATCTTCTTTAATGAAATTAGTAACAATATCTTTAATAGGGTTAAATAGGCCTAACATTAAGTTATATTAAGGTATTTCCAGATGGAATCATCTCTTTCCAGGGCTCTTTGGGTACTTGCTGACAGACTGCCATCCACCTGCCTCTCTGCCAGTCTCACTGAGCTGGCTGTACCTGTCAGCAGCCAGAACACACCAGCTCCCCTACAGCTGCACAGCTCAGCCTGGTGTGCAAGCACAAGCCTAAATCTGAGTCAGTTCAAAGTGGTATGGGCTGCAAAGGATGGCACTGAGGCCTGGGCATATGGTCCTTTCTGCCAGCTGTGCTGTGTGTGGCAAGAGCCTCTCCAAGAAGAGCAGCAGGATATC
The DNA here is from genome assembly GCA_013397195.1 of Hylia prasina. Classification (NCBI taxonomy): domain Eukaryota; kingdom Metazoa; phylum Chordata; class Aves; order Passeriformes; family Sylviidae; genus Hylia; species Hylia prasina. The sequence goes on along the minus strand of VYXD01014098.1, from coordinate 748,913 downwards.
AACTGGCAAGAGATATCTCCAAAACAGTCAGAGCTCACCTGCAGACTCCTTAAGACTAAGGTCTCAGCACAGCTAAAATGATCTGAATATCTCCTGGGAAATCTACAGAAAAGCATTATTTGGGGTTTTTTTCATTTGATTCTCCTGTCTCCTCTTTCTATGGTCTTCATTTTCCTGTGCCAGCATGTTTGCATGCATTTGTGTTTCTTACATGCCTATGAAAGAAAAAGAGCTGAAAGAAAGTTTCGGGATGTCTTAGTACTTAGTAAAGCTCAGCATCAAATCACTTCATAACTTGGGCTTTTTTCCTTTAGCTTCTGAATGGAAATATACATAATTAGGGGCAAATTTATCCTACTGTGGAATCAGGAATGATTCTTGGTATGCACAGGTGCTAGAATATATCAGTGATCACCTATGAAATACCTGTGTGACTAAAGTTCAAGAACCAGTCTTACCTGTTTTCCACAAGAAGTCCTGATTCCAGAATTTAAGGTTTGAAGTACAAAGCCAGACTGGTCTGGGGAGGAATTAATTCTAGTTTACATTTCTGAATGTAGCTCAAACTAACTTTTGCTCTTAAAAGCACAGCCCAAATCTGACCCTACCTGCTGATTTCTGCCTTTCCTGTCTGTGTTGCTAGGCTCTGCTGAAGATAGTTGCATTATAAACTAAATCTTTTAAAACAAAGGAATTTCAAAATAACCCCACTAAAGGAGGGGTGCTTGGAATTTTTTTTTCAGACGTCATTTCATCCATCAGCACAAACTCAGCTATGCCATTAAAGGCAATACTCATGGAGCTGCATCTCCAATCATGGAAAGAGGCACATGCAAGTCTGCCTCAGCAGTGGGGACATCAGCTCAACTTCTCATTCCCATCCCCTTGCTACCACCTGCACTTCCAACACACGACAAAAGAAAAGGATATTAAATATTTTACAGCAGAAAAAAAAAATGGATATTAAATATTTTACAGCAGAAAAAAAAAAATATATATATATATTCCTCCCCACCCCTTCTTTACCAGGACACTTTCAGCCAGGCAGATGCAGCCCATGCTGTGGCTGCACAACCATCTGCATGTGAAGGAGCTGTGAATGAGGAAGATTTTTTTAAACAACCTCTAAAGAAGTGACACAAACAAAAAAGTGGGATGACCTACCCCAGCAATGGCTGCATTGTTACCAGGAGTCACCAATGACAACAAATCTGCTTTGTCTGTGTCTAGATTATACTGCAGGTAAGGCATGAACAGTCTATGAAGTTGTTTGCTAGGTCATTAAAGAAAGATTATGTTCCCCTTTTGAATTATTTGACTTTTATTGCTGGAAAATAAACCTGAAAAAATTCATATATCACAAATATGTAAATCCATAAACCAGAAATATTATTCAATACTTTTATACATTATTTAAAGTAAACCTTCTTTTAATCTTAAAAGTTTCCATCTCTAGGTATTTCATGATGAATCATAATAAAAATTGATTGAAAAAAGGAGAAAAAAAATCTACTTTTTCATGAAGATGTGTTCACAAAAGCAAAATAATAAGCTACTGAAGCATGATATAACATGGAACAACTTATACCTTCATAAAAATGACATTCACTTTTGTTTGACAAATATTTCATTGCATGTCTCACGGCTATTAAATAATTCCCAGTTTAATTTTTGTTGTATCCTAAACGCTCAGCAGTAAATACTATATTCCCTTGGCCTCTTATATTTTCATCTATATTTACAAAGAAAACTTCAAGTTTTACGCTTGTTTTCTTTTTCATTTTATATGCAGAATCTAGTATTACTTTTTACAGTAGGGCTCAGTTCTTAGGATACATGGTGACAAACTTGCAAGCAATCAGATACAATCCTGCCCATCTCACCCTGTCTTCCAGGCTAGATAACTGGAAAGCCTGAGAATAAGGAAGATCAGTGTGTACACTTAAGAGTTCATTTTCTACCTCTTTCCACTTGCTTTGTTGTTTGGACTCCTTAACCCAGTTCTGGTTCTTATCAGCATCATCCAGAATTGTAGATTATCCCTGTAAAGATACCCAAACATGAAGTCTTACCTTAGCATTTCACAGGTGGATTAGTCAGACATCAAACTGGGGCATTGGGAAACCTATCCTGTGATGGGAAAACACAAATTACCTGAGAGACGGAGGATGCTGAAATGCTTAGAAGTCATTATTACCACTTGACATTGCACTCCTGAGGTACTCCTTTGCTGTGTGGAAGGGGAATAACCCTTGTAGCTGACAATTTACTATTCTGTGAGTTTTGTACCAGACAACAGACAATCCTGTTGATATGTTCCTGGTGTGCCTGGCTGTGCAGCCACACCTACCTGTGGTCAGTGTGCCAGGGCTGCTTTGAACTTAGGAGCCCCCAGCTGGGAACCTGCATGCCACTCTGCTTCATTTCTGGACCCTGATCAGATGCAGGCAAGAAATAGAAACACAGCTGTTTACTACAGAGTCATCCCAGGCATGTACAAAGCATTTGGAGACCTTTCAGGTCAAATTGGGATACCCCTTAATATGGTAAGTGACTGAGCAAGGGCTTTTCAGACTACAGTGACTTCTGTTCTGGCCATTTTTTTCAACATATTAGAAATGCATGTGACTGAACAGAAATAAAAGAACACTGCTGAGGCAAAATCCTAGATTTGCTTGATCTCAACAGAAATAAAATGAGATCCTAAATAAGAAGCTAAATAGCATAAAACTTGGAAGCCACCTTTGTCTTCAGTGAATTATAAACAGTGGCAAAATGTATGTGGCAAGAAAATGTCCCCTTTTTAAATTAATTTTAATATATCTCTGTAACCTTTCCTGACCTGACCTGACCACCTTCCTCTGGTGTGACATGGCTAAATATTCCTAGTATAGGAATAGACTAAAATAAGGCTGGCATGTGCCAGCCTTGCAATTACATTAGGCAAAAGATGTAATATGTCATTTATACTTAAAAATGGAAAATACCTGATGCAGCAAAAAGTCAGTTTGTCAGAATTCAGGATGAAGTCTGAATTGCTAGACTGATATGCTAAATCAGAGTTGTAGTGTGGTCATAGTGTTTGCAATCTTGTATTGGAATGCCTTATACTGGATTTAATGTATTTTTCACAATAAGCCTCATTGCTTTCCCTGGAGAGAAATAAATGTAGGAGCAAATGATTTTATTTTGTAAGGGGAGCAAAAAAATGTAACGGCAGGAAGCATCATAAGAACAGTCAGCAATTTATTCTATAGTTTATATGTTTGAAGTCTTTCAGCCTCAGTTTGTAGCTCTGTCATCTTTAATATTTCAGAGCTCAGTCAGGTGCTCCTGGCTTGATACCAGTATCTTTAAATGTTTGCTTTCATAGACTATAATGATACAGTCTTGAAAAAAGAGAAACCAAAAGGTAGTGTTGCAGTTGTCCTAGAAAACAGATGATGGTATATACTCAGCCTTTGTATATAATGTCAGTTAGATAATTAATACTAACACCATTTCTGCTGATAGAGTGCTTTCATTACTCTGTTCCTCTCAATTTCTGTTACAAGACACCACAACCTTTTTCTTACAGATAGCAAAACTGAGTGTCAGAGAAGCCTAAATGACTTGTTTAGATCAACCCAGTGAGTCAGAATTAGTCAAGCAGGAAAATTACACATTTCAAGTTTCCATGGTAGGACATAGTCTACTACAAAACATTAAGACTCTGGTCAATATTGTATAACATGTTAAAATGCTTCATTTAGTATCTGTTCTCCTTTCCAACACACAACACCTGAGTGACCTTGCAAAGAAGTTGTATCTTAAGAGACTTGTGTAGCAAAGTACAGAAGTCAGCTTTTCCCACCCAACCAAAAAACCAAATACTCAGTGTACTAAATCTGCAAGGCCTGGTAGTCACTGATGTAAAAGCAATATGCATCTTCCCAGCATTTCAATATACAGGTTGTAGCTGAATATGAAATTTGAAGGTTAGCTTCTGAGAAAGAGGAAAACTTAAAGGAGTGACACCTATAAATTTACTTTCAGTGGAGAATTTAGGAAGTTTAAATGCAACACCAACCAAGATGTGCAGTTTTACAACATCCACCCTGGGATTTCTCTTAAAAGTTTACATTAAAAAAAAGACAAGTAAGGAAAAATGAAAACTGCAGAATATAATGTGATATTTTCCAGTTACAGTTCAGTTTTCTGTGTAGGAAAGGATACAGTAGATCACAAGATATATTCATTGTCAGCAAAAGTTCACTGAAATTTCTGTTATCTTAAATAAACTAGTTGTTAAAAGGTACTGCTGATAAGATTGTCAGCAAGAGGAAATTATTTAGCTCTGTCCCAGTACTGAATTGTTACAAATGGAAAGTACTATAACCTTGAAGAATGAGATGTTTCTTAAATGAGCAATAAAATTTATCAAAAGATGGCTTTGGACTGCCTTTTTACCAGAGTTTTACATCTGAACTTAATGTCTTAGTGTCTAAGGTGTGGACATTATGGAAATAGCAGCACTTTGGCTCTGATCATTAAAAATCTAAGGAATTAATGCTGTTCAGAAATAGATTCTACTAAAGTGTCTAAAAACTGGACAGTACAATCACAGACACTTCAGCTACTTTTTAAAAAATTATTACAAAGACTTAAAACTCAACTTTTGACAAAACATTATTATTTCTTTAAGACCAAAAATACAATATTCAGAATTAAAATGGTGCTAAACAAAATGCACAAACCTTATTATATAGAATGTTCTCCTTAAATTTTGCATCAATTACTACTAAATTCAGAGGGTCTTATAATCACATATCTGAGAAAAAGGTTTTTTCTAGCTGTCTCTTCATGTTTTTCACTGGTACCACCCTTGCTATAAAAACTAAATTACGAAAAAATAATATATAAAATGTATTACATAGCTATAAATTTAAATAAATGCATTACATAAAGAATATTTTTATTTCTAATTTATTTCTAATTTATCAACATATAGCAATATGGAACTAAAATAAGAATATTTTTATATATCTATAGAGATACATGGTTTGTTTATATATATCTATATAGATATAATTTTAAAAATTACAGAAACTTTTGGTCTGTAATTCCCTGTCACTGTCAATGTACACTGCCCATATTTGTCCCAGCCCATAGTCTGATTTTTTCATTCAGTTCTTTTATTGAAACTTGTAACTCAGAGAAACATCTCTGCATCTCTTGTTCAGCTTCCCCCTGATTTGTTTTGGCTCTCAGCCCCACTTCAGATGTACTCTCCTCTTGAAAAAGATCTGGAAAGGACATTCAGAGGTCATCCAGTCCAAGGTGGGGCCTAGTAAACTACGTCACTGCTGACATTCTTACAAATAATGGTGATTGTGCATCCTCCCTCACCATCCACTGGAGCAGTTGACTGCCCCTGAAGGCTGAGTTTCTTCCCAGGGCCTGTATTGGATTTGTATTGCTGCAAACCCATTACCTAAAATTTTCTCAACATTGGGCAAGACGAAAAAAATATTTATTTGTTCTTTTCAATATTTTTTGATATTTGAAGATTATTATCACATCCCCCTGAGCCTTTTTGACCAGCCCTGTTTCCTTCAGTGTTCCCTGGCAAGCTGTACCTTGTAATGAACCCTACTTCTCATCTCTGAACTTGCCACAATTCCATCTCAAGTACCTCAGACCAGCTATATTCATCCAACCACTTCTAGCCAGGGTTAATCACTGTGGAAAGACTAATTCAGGCTTTGCAGCCTCTACTCCTGGTTTTAAATCCCAGAATGAAATTTGAGTTTTTCACTATAGCACACTCGTACTAATTAATTTGTGTTCAGCTTCTGATCCACCTACCTGGGTCTTTCCTCAAGGAATCAGCACTTCACCACCTGTTCCATGTGTATTATTTGGCAGTTAATAGTTCTACCTCATATTAGTGCATAGAGAATTGAAGATAAGAATCATTTTTGGATGAAGGAGACCTTTCCAAAAATCCCAGTTCAATAAGTGCTTTTTCCTGATAGACTGTAAATTAATGTCAACTAAAGTTGTGGTTTTCTATTTTTTCTTTTTTTTTTTTGGCCCCAATCTATAGAATTTGCCTCCAGACTTGATTTCCCTAACTTGTTAATGACCATGCCACATGAGAATCAAAAGCTATATTAGAGTCAAGATATATTACATCTTGTGTTTTCCTTCTCTCTACAAAATCTGTTACTTTCTCATAGAAGACAATTAGATTGATTTGACACAATTTGTACTTGACAAATCCCTGTTGGCTATTGTTCATCTCACTTGTTATCTTCAAGGTGCTTGCAGACAGTTTTATTATTTGTCCCAGTGTTTTTCCAGGAACTTAGGTTGGTCTGTAATTAATTCTCTGTTTCTGTCTTTTTTTCTATCTCCTCTTTCTCTGTCTCTCTCGCTCTTCCTTTACACCCCCACTGCCTTCCTATTTATTAAACTGGGCACTATATTTACCCTTTCTAGTATTTTGAGTTCTCATGCCTTTCTCTGAGCTCCCAAAGAGAACAGAAAACAATTTGTTTTTTCTAAGATAGTTTATAGGGCTATTTGCAATATTTTCAAAAGAATTAAATACTGAGATCTAAGGACGCAGGCCTACTCCAGTATTTACTCTATCTTTATACCCCAACTATTTCAGTTAACTAGATGTGAAGATTCGTTTGCATTACGATGTCAAACCATTAACTGAAGCAGCTGAAGCTGCTTTTTTCTCGTTCCACGATTCCTGCTGCAAGGACAGTGACCTGGAACAGAGGAAGGGCCTGACGAGCAGGGGGATTGTTTTACGCTGCTCCTGCCACGCTCTCCCGAGTATGGCGTTATGGGCCCTCAGTATCAGTAAACCAGTGCTGCACATTAGCAATTTACTGCAGCTGGAGCCTCAGCCAAATGGAACAACACAAAACTACTCTTGCCCTTCTGGTGACATCTGTGACTACAGTTTCCTCCCACTTACTACTGAATCAGCTCTACACTAGATTTTCCACATGTTAGTAATGTATTTACAGATGTTTTCTTTTTCCTCCTTGTGGTCTTTTCTGATTGTACCACACTTCACAGCTTGGCTTTACTAATTTTGTCCATACATACTTACGCTGTTCTTTTATCCTTGTGCCTGATATACTGACCTAGTTTCAATTTCTTCATGCTTCCTTTTTGTGTTTGAGGTTAATGAAGAGCAGAAGATTTAGTCAAGCTGATCTCTTGCATAAGAAGAGCTTGTGATTGTGATCTTAATAGTGTTTCTGTGAGGAACTGCCAAATTTCCTTTTTTCTTTAGCCTTGTTCCTCAGGAGAACTAACCTAATAATTCTCTGAGGGCAGAGCTTTACTCAGAAGCTTTTAGCTCCATTTATTCTCCATTACTTTTATTTAAAACAATCTGTCCTGCTTCAGATGAGACAAATGGAACAAGCTGTCTAAATAAAAACAGTCAGATCAAGTCCATGAATAAAATTCAGCTGTTGCCTGTAGAATAAATCTTCAACCTAAGTTTCTTCAGGTAGGCTCTGATTTTGAAGTGTCAGAGTATATTTTGAAAGCAAAATAAGAAATTGTAACTTCTGATGGCTGGACTTCTCAGTTTCACAAGAAGAATGTACAAATACTAACCTTCCCTTTCAGCAAGTTTTGAAAAGTGAATATTACAAGAAAGAACTTGAAAAGTTTTCCTGCTGCAAAAAACAGCTAATGTGACTCTGCTACTGAAGTTCTACATTAAGAAATCACTCTACATTTTATTCTCCCCGAAATGTGTGAATTCCTTTGAGCTTTTGTGCCTTTACAGCAGTTCTAAGGCTCTAAAGGAGATCGCCTTTTAACATTAAACACCATTATGCATCGTGTAATCTTCTTTGATGTAGGATGTAATTTCAAGTATCCATATGCAGACTCATAGCTCGCAGCAGTCAGCACTGCCACTTAGAAGTTATTATCATGGGGTTTACATTTCGAAAATTTCTTTTAATCTTTGAAGTCTCTCTAGGGAAGTCACTCATGTTTCTCAATGAAAAGTTGAAATAGCAACAATCTTCTGAAAATATTATATAGACAATTTCAGTATTTTTAATGACATTGATTACTTTAATATATTTCAAGTTCTAATATAAGAATTTTGAGTTTACAATAATGGGCTAATAGATTGCCCATAGCAATTAGTTGCTCAATGTGTAACTAACATTATTTATTGCTGCTCTCAAGCCATCCAAACTATAAGGAGAAGAAAAAATGAGAAAAAACAGTTACTGCTCATATACAGTCAAGTATAGTCACTCACAGAAGCCTGTATAGCCACTCCTGCATACAGGTGAAGACCTTATTTATTCATCCATCCATCAGTTTTAACAGTTGCTGTGATAAGTTGCAAATATCTAGAGTATTAAAATCAAATTTTGGAAATTCATGATAAATTATCTAGGATTGACAATACTTTTTGGAGGTGAATAAGAGAAAACATAGCTGGCGTTATGATCAGTGAGAAAGGAGATGAAACTGATTTCCTTTGTCGTGAATCACAGTATTGCAACTGTGAACACTCATGAGCGTCCTTGCAAATTTTTTCTGGTGAGATCAAGCCTTAATCACTCAAGTTGGAAGTGTAGAGCATCAAGTATTTGAGAAAACTAATATGGGTAAACACTTGAATTAGTAAAAAGTGACTCTGTTACAAATATACTTTATGGTATAAGAGAGAACTTACCACTTTAATGAATATGTATTTCTATGAGCTGTGCACATCTAAATAATAGTCAGAGATCTACTTTTTGTGAGATCTTTAAATTTTCTTTAAGACAAGCTATTGACCAAGGCAAACCTGATATTTTCTTCGAGTCACAATTTTCTTCATGGGGCAATTAGTATCTGTGTTCACTGAAATATAGTTAACTAAATGTAAAACTACCACAGAGTAAATGTAATAGGACAATCATTGGCTCTGGAAAATATAACTATTTCATGGTGTGGTTTTTTCCTTTCAACTCTACTGACTTTTACAGATAAGGAACAAATAATTGTAATGAAAAGAAAAATATGGAGAATTTTGTTTGTGGGGCACTAATGGACCTGCAAAATTGCATCTTAAAAAAATTTATGTTGCTGAACATATTATATAGTGACAAAAATGCTCTGACGTTATTCGTGCAATCAAGGCCTGGCTTAGTTACCTCTGGTCTCTGCCTGACACTTTGCTCAATCAGCTTCTGAGAGTCCAAAATAGGAAATTACTTACCTTGTGTCTGCTAAAAACTGCAGTAGTTCAGAGTGAGCTGCCTCACACTGAGGCTGCTGGAGCCGAGTGTGCCACCCACCATGGAAATATCCATGGGGGCCTCAAACTAAACAGTAAACACGTGTTGTCTCAAAGTTGAAGGGAAATTGCCATTGTGTTATTTTTTCTGTCTTTAGATGTGGATTTCATTTCTCTAAAACTTTTTCACTCAAATGTGTGAGATTTTTATGAAAGCCTTGGACTCTGATTTTGTTGATATTCAAAGAGTTTCCAGGTTGGTTCTGCAGGTTCTGAGCTCCCATCAGAGGTAAGGTTTCTATTCTGAACTCTTATTGAAGTCACCTGGGGTCACTGTGATATATATCCATGCAGACAACAATTGGCTTTGGTCCCATGAACTCCGTGACAAGCACAGAAATATCTCAAATGTTCCCAGACTCTATATTTAGTCAGTCACTGTTTATGGATACATGCTGGTTGTGGAAGGATGAGGTTTGACATTTTTGAGGCAGTAAAATAAAAAATACATTCCTGTTTCCATCAGGTGGAAGATCTAGTTTTACGTGCTCACTTGGTGAGAGAGAGCAGTCTCTAAAATAACTAAGGATATCTTCAAAGAAGTAAAGCAGTGATGTTAATACAAATTAAACCAATCTGATTTTCCTATCCCTGAAGGTACAGTAGAAAATTCTCCCTGAGAATATCTCCCACAAAAGATGAAATATTTGGGAGGGAAACTAGAACTCAGTTATCATAAGCTATACTGGGAATTACCATTTCATGAAATCAGTGGGGACATGATTTTGGGAAAGGTAAAGCAGTGATGTTACAAAGATATTCCCTGCTGCAGTTCTGGCTGTCTGGAACAGAACTTTGCAGATTCCAGAAGTTCATGCTGGGGCAGCAAATTCAGAACCCTTAGAAATGTACAGTGTTTACCCTTTCCTGTGAATGTTGTGTGCCTAGGTAAAGTAGTTACATTATTGGCCTCCTCTAGGGAATCCAGGGTAGCTGGTTTTAGTTATTATGATAAACACACACAAAATATTTAGAAATCTACAGTAACACAGGAGGGGCAGTAAATGAAGAGCTGAAAGCATCACAAGGAACATTGACATGTAGAGATATACTAGGTCCACAGGCAGGAGCCCCTGACCATGGCAGATTCTTTCAGTGAAGTTCAGAGAATTAATCTTTGCATGCACTGTTGGAAGCAGGTCACAGGCTTCTTCTCCCTTGGTACACAGGCCAGAAGCCTGCAAAGCTTTTCTCTCACAGACTACCTCCCTATGCAGGTGTTGTATTTTCCCCTGAAAAATCAGAAAAGTCTAACCCTGGTCTTGATATACATACCATGAGGTTAATTGATTGTTCAATTAAAGAGTTAAAAATACCAGCTGTCTTCCAAAAGGCTTCAGTGGTCATCTACTAATTCTCAGCATGATTACTTATCATCATTTGTCCAAGAAAAAAAACATATCTAAATAATTTCTATGCTAGTTTCTGGCAGTATGTGTATGACTCACCAAGCACTGCTAAATTCCTTTTTCAACCAGAAGAACTCTTATTGTATATTTACTTTTTTATATGCTCACAAGGGTATTTAAATGTGCATACCCTAATTAACCCTTAAAGATTCATAATATGATTGTCCCTCTCAAATCCAAAACTGCGACAGGGTTGCAGCAGGGTTGTCTAGACTTCCTCCTAATAAAGACAGCTATCTTTGGATGATGCCCTTCTCATCTCATGCTATTGTGAGTGCTTAAAATAGTTGAAATTATTTCTCGAGGACATTTCCATTTACTGACTACTAGGCAATAGCATAACACCATCAAACTACATTTTGTCTACAGTATGAAAACTGACTTTTAAAGACCTTGTCCCTCACTGTCTACTCCAGCCACAAATTTATTTCCATGTAAAATTGCTAGAGCTATAGAGATGAAAACTGCTCTGGGTCAAACATAGCTGTTCAATGGGTGAAAGAAGGTATTGCTAACTCTTTTGCAGAGATATTACAGCTCCAATAGCAACTATTCTGTCTCATACAGAGACAGAGCTAGAGAGAAGTAGAATCACCTTAAGTTAGAGCAACAATTCATTTTAACTAACTCATTTGTAAGAATGTATCTATTAGTTGTTTGAAATGAAATTCACATTGCTGAGTGTACTGCTGCCATGGTTGAGGATTAGTACTTCTCAATTCAGTGTCCCCACTGAGACTCTCCCAAACCAGATGCTCTCACCAGCTCGTTTCCCCTACCTGCCCTCTCCCTTCCTGCTCTGAAGATGGAGTTGAGAATTGGAGGCACAAAAGCTGCAAATCACGGGTTGAAATAAGAACAATTTACTGGAAACAGAAATAAGAAAACAAACTAACTGCAACAGTATTAATAACAAAAGGTATAAACCAAAGAAACAATTTACATGGAAAATGGAGACAGATACTGACCAACTCTTCCCCACCATGGCACGATTTCTCCCACCAGAAGGGAAAGTCCTTCTTCCCTCATCACAGCAATGATGTAAGGTGGTATTGAGTAACATTACCTTGGCTGTGCCCCATACCACTGATTTGGGCTGAAACAGGACAATAGGGCATGAAATTTAATAACTTTCTAAAAAATATAATCTGTTTTTAAACCAAATATTGTAAAGTTAGCAGTGTTTTAAAAATTGTTAAGAAATCCTTTTGGGTTTTTTCCTTCCTCGACACCTTAAATTTTTATGACTTTTCTCATATGTTGATGTATCAACTTCAGAATTCTGTAAGATAGAAGTTAATATAATCAGCAGGACAAAAAGAAATGAAGAGCAGAAGCTTTTAAGTTACAGAGGAGGAGAGGAGAAGAGGACAGGGATCAAAGCGCAATAATTTTTATTGGATTAGCAAATAAATTATAATACAAAAGCTTTTTAGAACTGACAATTGAAAGAGGAACTGCAGAAGTCTAAAGTTATAATTGGTTCATCGAATTAAATCAGATAATAAAATACTGGGTGTCACAACCTCTTCTTAAGACTTTTCTTAAACAGCCATTTTTATAGAATTCATTTTCTGATGAGATGAGATTCAATTCACCTAACTTTAAATATCTACTTTGTAGTATTCTACATCTGAGGTAGTCTCTCTAACATCCCTTTATATCATTGATAAAAATGACAATTTAGAGTCCAATTAATTTGATATATTTTGGTTGCCTACTTTGACATGAGATGAATAACATGCATAAAGATTTTTTTTTTCTCCACATATTAAAAAAAGTCTGTGGGAGAACAAGGTCAGATATTTATATCTACATTGTGGAGCTCTGAGTTTGGGTAAGTTCATTTACATGGTTCACAGAATATCATCTTCATAAACCTTATTTATTTCAGTTATTGGAATCACTTAGGTGAAAAATGTCTTGTCTGGAGGTAAACGATGCAATATCTGGAGGTAAATGGTAATATCTGAAAGAAAAGGGTAAAAGGACACGAAAAGCTTTTGACTGAGTTTGTTGCTTGCTTTTCAAGACAATTTTCTAAGAGGATTTAAAATATTTCTGCTCTTATTCAAAATTAATTGCAAAAATTCTCTATCACTAAAAGTCTATGTATTTATTCACCAGTCTTCATTTCCTGGATAAAGTGAAGGGGTTCCATATATGAGGGATGTAATCCTAGCAGGGTGGTGTCAGAGTTTCAACAGGCAACGAGAACTGCAAGAAGACAGTTGTGGGATGATACCTTCTTTTAGATAATCTAATGTAGTTCGAAAAAGCAGACAAGGTTCCAGCACATCATCTTGTCTAATGCCTGGCTTTTTTGTTTATGTTGTGTCGTTTCTGCTAGATGACAAGGTCGCAAGTAAGAGCTTGAGATATTGAGCATATGATTGCTTTTAATTGCTTACACAGAAAAAACAATTGTGATCACAGGGAAGCAGAACTTTTCTTGTGAACAATATTTTGGGCACCATTTATGCATGTGAGGGACTCGTGTATTTTTGAGGTGAGCATTTGTGTGTCTTTTGTTTCGCACATTAAGCAGCTGTCTCTTTGTGCTTTGGAGTAAAAGAGGTTAGTGCTTTATCAAATATAATTTGGACATCAGACTCACACAGATTTTACTTTCTCATACAATATGCTTTTTTAGACCTTGTGGCCCCCTCAGACAATTCAAGTACATAACTTATTGATATAAATATCTACATGTCATGACAAAGTGCTCTAGGAATTTTGTATAATCACACTGAGAAACCACATCCAACCTCAGAAAACGAGAGTAGCTGCAATGAGCTATCAGAAGGAAGATTGTACTGTGAGAGTCTACATTTTTATTAAAGGATGTTGAGTTTTATTTGTATTCTTTGATATATGTTCAATTCAGTTTCTTCACAAACAAGGCCCCTCGTGGATAGTCACAGAATGATGCATCTCATTGCTGCAGCTCCCAGTGACGTCTTCTGATTCTGGTCTCTTGATTACCTCATTAAAAATCTGCCCGATGGCTGCTTCACCTCTTTAGTCACCACATGTGGGATCCTGTGTGCAATCATACCCTACCACTCCCAAATTCCTCTCAGGATGGTGAGGTCTTTCCCTTGCCTAGGGACCTGACTCTTTTGTGCAGCCTTGAGAGGGAAACTCTGAGGAGAACTTTGAGCCAGTGGTAATTCTTAATGCAGAATACTTTTGTGGTGGCTACTTCCCTCGTGCTCTTAACTGGGAAATTCCAGTTGGATCAGGATATTAACTTGAATGTCGTTCTTTTTTTTTTTTACTAATCTTTGGTAGTTTTAGGATTGGTACATTGCTATTGTAGCTTTCCTCCATCTGTATTTTATATCTCAATTAAAGTGTACTTTTTATTGAACCTGGTATAAAATGCCTTAAATTTTCTAGAACGGACATTAAAAATTAAGCAATTAACATTCACAGCAAAGGAAAAACAAGTTTTTTATTGCCCTTTCTTCAATTATAATAAAGTCTAAATCACGTTCAATCTTCTTCCTTTTCTACTCAGATACAACAGAATATTCTTTTTCATTTCTGTACATACAGATGAGTAAAGCTTTCTGTTGATTGTTTCAAGATCTTTAATCACATTCAAAAAGATACCTGGGAGAAATTTTTATTCTTTTTACATTTAATCCCTAAGTCTATTAAAATAATTCATTTCCAGTAGAGTGAACAGAACTCTGTAAAATCACTTCTTCAGTATCAGTGACTTCTCTGATTAGCACCTAGTAACAACAAAAGAATTTGTCAATGCCAAACTAGCAGGAGCTCCCAGTCCCTAGAGTGGTGACTCACAGATGGTAAGAGTGACTGGAAGCTGGCTTGAAAGAGAGGGAATGACTGAAAATAGTTCAGATACACTGAGATATTCAGTGAAGATCTGGACAAAGCAAATATACATTATCTAATTATCTGGAGAAAGGGAGAAAAAATAGTATGCTCTGAACATTTGTTGGTTTTATATATTTTTTAAATTCTGAAGGTACAAGAAAAAGAAGCACCTGTAAGAAAAGTTACTTTAAAAAATATTTTCATCATGTTAAAATATTATATCACTATTTTAGAAAATAGGCTAGAAAATAAAGGGTTGACATAATTTCTGAGTCTCAAAGTAACATTTCCACAGTAAAAAAAAAAATAATTCAGAGGAAAATTAGGGGTGGGTTCTCATGAAGCTTAAATAGTAGGAGAAACATCTTGCAACTTTGATGAAGACAATTTATTCTTTTGGTGTGGGACACAAAATCTTTCATCAAAATAACTCATTTCATATGAAAAAAGGCAAAATAAAATCTTCAGCTGCTATTATTATAAGAAAATTTCAGACCAGGAATATTTCATTTCCCTTAAAAAGAAAGCAAATCAAGTGTTTCATAAAAGTAAATAAAGTAACAGTAGTGAAAAATATGTGTTTTTCTGCAGATCAAATCATATTTAAAAGTGAAGTTAATTAGATGTATTTATTACATAGAATAGAAAAACATCACTTTAGTCAATCTAGTGATTACCACTGCAAAAGAGTCATGTAACCAAATTACAGGTATGCATATGAATTTATGATTCAAAGAGTATTGTGCTCTCATTCACCAGTGGAAATTTTTCTCCATGTCTGTAGCTTGTAAGAGCCTTTATGTGGTGACATTTACCACACCTAGTATTTACTTTGATTCCAATACTTAGGGAGGAAATTATGGTAAATTTTTTAGGAGTGATAAACACAGAGTGCACCTGCTGTTCCTTCCTATATCTGACTTTCTCGACTTTTGATACAGGCATAAAAAAGAAGAGACTGCTATGGTAGCAGGGGTTATTCCTAGCTAGTCAGCACTATCTGCAGAAACAGACTGATTCACTTTGATTGCCATTCAGCAGGACTTAAGGTAGAAGTCATATGTAAATAGATGGGCTAGAAATGGATGTCTGTATTCATTAATCTTTCATTAGATCCCATCTCAAAATTACCCAAAGGTTTTACAAGGACTTTTTAAACTCTAATTTGGCCCCTGGCCTTTAAACAGAATGAAAGCTATTGATTGATGTTCTGGCCAGGATGCAAATAAGCCCATCATTTCCTGAATCAGGCTTTATTGGTTTAGATGCACTTTCATATATCTGAACAGAAAAGCTGCTTGAAGATGAAAATTTTTATAAAGCTTCATAGTAAGGTTAATGTTGTGTTAAATTATCTAATTAAGTCTTTGTAAAAGCAAAGACTTCTATTATTTCCAGAAATTTACAAAAAATTTACTTTGCTGTCCTTTAAAATGAGAAAAAAGCACAACGGAAGTTTAAAGACAGGAAAATACATATTTTCCAAATTACATTTTAAAATATTACTTCTCTGTGTTACCCAAGCCTGAAAAGCACAGACATCTGGATATAGATCTTACATTCATATGCCTTATGGAATGATCCATACTCCTAAAGTGAATTTTGCTGTGCCCTCTACCATAAGAGAAGGAAGTGTCTTCAAATTTGAATATAATATCTAGATACTTTCTATGTTGAAGTGCTAGAATTTTTTTTTCTTGGGAGAACTTAGTGTTCCTTTTTCTTTGCTCCATTTTAATAGCCTAGCAGTAAAAAAACACAAGAATCATATCTGCATTCCCAGTTCCTTTCAGTATGAGTAGGTCCAACTCTCCTTTTCTAGGCACTACCTAGTCACCAGTCTCCAGAGCAATCTCATCATCAATCCATTACAGTGGAGAGAAGAGTGCAAGAGAAACAAGTGAAAGAGAGTTTTAGGTCCAGCTAAAAGAAGGAAAGTCAAGCTACCTGACATTTATTTATCAACATTGGACAGAAAGTGCCAGCAATGGTCAAAAATATGGATATTCCAACCTTTATATCTTTTGTCTCATCTGAATATTCCAGACACAAAAGAAGAGCTACACAGCCCCTGGGTGAATGTTCTTTCTCATACTGTGACTCTCAGGGTCTTGGGTGCACAGAGACTCAGCCAGGGAAAGGAAGGTGAGCTTAGGAGAATTCAGTATCAAAGGTCATATCTAGAAAAACTGTTTCAGTAACCCTTAATTCAGACATGCATGTCTTGAGTGAATATGCTAATACTTCAGATGGTAGTAATCGGGAGCATAACACATTTCAGGTATTCTCATCAGCTTCCTTTGCACAGAACAGTTCAATTGGATTATGGGGAAGCTGGAGGTTGACTCAATATGTGTGTCAATACGTTTTGAGAAATTATGTGAATTAGTGCCGTGCCTGTTGGAGAGAATCAGGGAGAGCACAGTTCGGTTGTGGGAAAACCTTCTGCAGGGAGAAAGTACTGCTGGTACCTGTTGCAGGCGCTGCATGTGTTAGATCCAGTGATTTACTGACGTGGCACTCCAGAAAACCCTGGTTCCTGTCAGAGTTTACAACACTGGTCAAAGACATGGCTTTCAGCTGCAGCCAATGTTACCATTAAGTCCTGTGAAAACATAATGAATCCACGAAATACAAAAGGCATTGAAGAAAAAAGCAAGAAAGGCAAAGCTGAGGACATCCATAATGGACATTTTGAAGTCATAGACATATCATTTGGTCAATTCTTAGCAGGTCAAACTCAACCATATTAAGCATCTGTTAAAGGCTATAAGAGTTCCTGAACATATTATACCTCTGGTCCATAAAAAGGATATTCACCCTTGTCTGAAGTGCATTTTCACAATCCCAGCTTAGAGAAGCCATTTGCATTCGATTGATACCACTCAGCTTGCTCCAGCCTGGAACCACAAGTGTCTCTTCTGTATTATGTCAACAGGTACTGATTATTTAGGAATCACAGACAAGCTAACAACAAACTAACTAACAAGTCTTATAAAAGAAAGAAGAGGAAAAATATGAATTTATGGAAAGAACCAGTAGGTAATGAAAGAAATTCAACAAGGATAAATGCAAGTCCCAGTCTCTGAGAAGGCAGATCTGCTTTCAATGACACAGGCTGGGGAGTGGCTGGGGAGCAGAGCTGCAAAAAGCAGTCCTGGGTGTCCTGATGAGAAGTGAGATGAGTATGAAAAAGAAGTGACTTGGCAGAAAAAGGCCTCCCAGGCTATCTTAACAGAAGTAGAGTACACTGAGAAAAGGGATTATCCTTCTATTCAGCATTCTCTAGAGTAATTGTCCATCTTTGGGTGCCCCTATAAAAAACAGCTACTGATAAATTGAGCCATTCAGCATGAGGCTGTGAAGATGTTGGGGTGCTGGAACATTTGTCCTGTGAAGAGAGGCCAAGGAAGCTGGGCTTGTCCACAGAGGAAAAGAGATGGCTTTAGCCAGACCAAAGAGTAGACCCTAACTCCTAACAACAGGTCACCAGGAACACAGTGTGAGGCATACTGGGGCATGGCAGGAAGACAGAAGACCATGAGCATAGATTGAAGCAAGAGCTGTACAGAGCAGATGTAATTTTTTTCTCAGGAGAATCATCCTACATTTGAAGAAATTCAGCGTTGCAGATGTTGAAGACACAACTGGATAAGAACCTTAAGCATCTGTGTTTGACCTCAAGCTTGGACTAGAGACCTCCTGTGGTCCCATCCAACCTAACCTATCCTGTGATCATAAAATCACAGTGGAGAGAGGATAATAAGAAAAGAAAAGTGATCTTAGGAGTGCTTTTACTTTGTTGTAAATGTAGAAAGTACAACTTTGCCTCCAACAAGTTATTGTACTGATCATCCCAAGGCCAGCGGGAGTGTCAGACATTATCCACAGTAATTTTTTTTTGCAAAGTAACATACAGCTTGGAACATTCAAATCTAAAGGGAGAGAAGAAAAAATGAGAAGGAACAATAGACATATAATTTTTTTATATAAGGAAAAGTTAGTAAGTTCTAATTATATTTTCATGGAAAAATACTATCGATAACTTGCTACACTATCTGTGTCAATGAGGTTATGACTTTTATCTGATAGACTACTTGGTTTTGGGGTAAGAAAAAAATAGAATATTTCCCACAGAAATAAGAGTCTATTCTGACCAGTTTTAGGCAGCTTTCACTGGAAGTGTTGATATGCTTCCCAAAGTAGAAAGTAGAAATTAAATACAAAGACCTTTGTATGAGAATGACCTAATTATCATTTGGAAGACAACCCCAAATCAGACCAGGGAATAGGGAGTAACATATATTTTATCTAATGTACTAACTTACCCCAGTTTACTTTGGGTTAATGTTTTGATATTTTTGCCTGAAAAATAGAATGTTTTACTTTTCAGAGGTCAGTTGAAAATTATTAAAACTTTATTAAATTAAATTAAATTAAATTATTTTAACTTTATTAAAAATAAAGTTAGCTGAAACGAAACAGTGTTTTACAGGACCAGCTTTTATTGAAACCAGTTTTCTGCTGAAAAAAGTTTGATTGAAAACTTCAAGCAATTCTTTAAACACCTGGTTGAGGCTTCAGGTCCTTCAAAAGCTCCAAAAATGTGGTACATGTAGGCAACAAAACTTCAGTGTGGTTTAACTTAGTTCTCTACTAATATATTTTTAAATCTATGAGCATTCAATTCAGTAAAAAACAGTATTTTCAAAACTAACACAGAAACAAGAAAGATATTGTTGATTCAGTGCTTCAAATGGATTTTTGCTTGAAAATACTAAGAGAAAACTGCAGATGGAGTAATATAAATCAGAGCAATTATTCCTACTGCTATTTCAAAAGAATACTCACTTAGAATCACTGTAATTTAGTAAACAAAACATGCACTAGAGGATACAGAGGAGCACAAAATACAATAATGGCTGATAACATATTGCTGGTATTAAAATGCTTGTAATATTCTGTTTTCAATGCTGGAAATAAAGGAGTTCACAAGGAACAAAAAAAGCCAAAGCTTGTGACATATAAAGAATAACCTTGGATTTAACTCTCTTTGTGTGTATTAAAATAACTAAGTGGAAAATATCTTCATGACATGATGGACTTTTTTTTTGCCATAGATATGTTTGCTATCCAGGCATCACTTGTCCATTCTTTTGATCTTAGTAGGGTATTATCTAACAGAAAACTTATCTGAAGCTAGATGGATTTGAAAATTTTTGTCACGTGACTTTAATTTTCTTTGGATGAAAAAATGTTCTGCTGAGCAATTAAAAACATCAGAGTGGTGGAACAAGTCTGACTGAGATCCAAACTCCTGCCATGAACTTCAGAGAAAGAAAAAACCTAAAGAGACCTATATAATGCTTATACTCTTACTGCTCTTACTGCAATGAAAAATCACATCCAGGGACATTGACTTATCACAGTCATCAGATTTCCTCAGAGAGGGTGGCAGAAGCTGGTGGAGTTGGTCCCTGTCCTGTACCTGTCCTGTGGATAGCTTTGGGCTGCAGAGCTGTCAAACTGGCATCCTTCCACAGTACTCAAAATTCATTTTGGCTCTTGGGTGTGTTTTTCTGTTAATCAGCTGCCAATCCATTGTATAAGTCTTTCCAGACTATTTTTTAAAAGTTTCCAGTCTAGCAAAGCAAGGCTCTATAGGCTATTTCCAGACTTGCTGTCTCAGTTGTGCTGGCAGGATCCCATGCTCTGGACATGGAGCGGCAGAAAGCCTGCTCAGAAAAGGGAGGTGGGGAAAGAGGAGGGGAAAACTGAAATGTGAGTTCAGAAGAAGGAGCTAAATTCAAAGAAGTTGTCATAACCTTGAAAATGGTAAGACCATGTTGAAACAGGATGGAGCAAAGGAGTTTGGGATAGTCAGTAGCCAAGGAAGGATTTTTCAAGCCGCTAGTTCACCCTTCCTTCTCAGTGGTATCCCAAGGAGAGAGTGGTAATGCCACCATCTCCTTTAGCTCTGGATGCTAATCCTTCCTTGGCATGCAATTCCAGAGGGACAAGCAAAAGGGAGCAGAGAGCATTGCTTCCAGGGACAGAAAACTTAGCAATCTCTTGGACAGAATGTGAAATGAAATGCTTGTGCAAAATACACTGCTGAGACTGAAGCAATAAATTCTTGCTTAAATAACTCTTTTAAAAAGTTTGTTATAGGTGCCTAAAATGGCCATCCCAAAAATTATCAGGTGACAGACAGACAGCTGCCACTTACCTTGCATCTTTTGGACTTTGTATTATTAACAGCTTAGTGTTGGGTTTTTGTTTTAATCTGTTTTAAGGAATGGATTCCTCTACTTTCAAGAATCAGAGGGCACATTCTCTCACACATTCCTGCACATGCACGTGTACATCTGTTCCTTAGGAGCAGAAACTATACTGACTGCATATACCACAGAATACAAAACTTGGGTAAGTTAGGCAAAGTCATATTCTGAATGTGCCTCACAGGTCTAAACATTAATACAATAGGATTTGTTATTTTTCATATTCACATAATAAAAATGATAATTTCAAACTTTCTGTAAAAAAAAAATCACTTTAAAGCTAGGACAGAATTTTCAATATTACAGGTTTTAAACAGGCCTGCAGGGTGTGTAGTGGCATGTCAGGCAAAGGGAGATGCAGAGAGATCACAGCAGAAAGTGCAACTCTGCCTTAGTGCACTTAGAGTTTAGAGATATATCAAGACATCTCTGTCCAGTTCAAACAAACCTACATTTACACACATAAAGGTCCCGCATTTTGTTTGGGGAGGTCTTTGCATATGACCTTGTAGCTATTGGTTTGGGTTTTTCTTTTACATAACTAAATTGAAGAAGATCCACCACATGTTATGCTTAAAGAAAAAGTATGATATTCACTCTTGCAAAAGGAAACAGACTGGAAAGCTTTTCTAAATGAAGGAAAAGGAAACCTCTTATAATTGCATTTCATTTGTAACATGAGAGTTATATTGTCAGTGATAGTGAATACCACCCATAGGACATCAATTAGTTGGACAAATTAACAGGTTCAACAGAATTCAAGATCTTTTTCCAACACACATTGAATATGCCTGCTTCCTTCTGTAGCAAATGTTTAAATGTTTAATGTACAAATTATTTTGAAGTTTTTGTTGTTATTACTTGACACACATTTTTGGTAGGGTTCTATCTAAATAGACAGTGTGTACCCTTCTATCTACTTACTGAGTAGCAGTGCAGTTTCGTTTGACTGTTTCATTTGACTGATCCTAACACAGCTGATTTTCATCTGCCACACCTGAGTAAATCTCAGCAGCAGCTGTTGTGTTCAGTCAGAGATGCCAGCTGGAAAGTAATCTTTTGATCTGTGACTGGAGTGGAACAAAGGCCCGTCCTGTCTCCTGTGAGGAGTGGCTGAGGGAGCTGAGGATCTTCAGCCTGGAGAAGAGGAGCCCCAGGGGAGAATTTATCACACTCTACAACTGCCTGAAAGGAAGGCACAGCTGGGTGAGGCCCAGCCTCATCTCCCAGGTACCAAGTGACAGGACAAGAGGACACAGCCTCAAGCTACACCAGGGGAGGTTTAGGTTGGACATCAAGAAGAAATTATTCACAAAAACGTTGATTAGATATTGGAATGAGCTGCCCAGGGTGGTTTTAAAGTCACTGTCCCTGATGGTGTTTAAGGAAAGGCTGGATATGGCACTCAGTGCATGGTTTGTTGTCGTGGTGGTGTCGTGGTGGTGTTAGGTCATAGGTGAGACTCGATGATCTCAGAGGTTTTTTCCAATCTAATTGATTCAGTGATTCTGTGAAAAAAGAAAAGTTGGGATTGATTTTTTTCTTTTTTCGGAATATTCATAAGAGAATTGAGAAACTTTAATTTGTTTTTCATTACTTGAAAAATATTCCAGAACTAATTCATCAGAATTCTTTTGTGAATATCAATATTCAAAATTTCTATAGTTTTGGTTATTTACACAACTCACATGTTAATGTCTTTTGTGATGGATTGATCTGTATAATCAAGCTTCAAAAATTAAGGTGTAGAAATGAATAGAAATAATAAATATGTTTCAGCAAACATTTTAGCTTGTTTGTCTTTTTTTCCCCAAATCCTCCATTTTAGAAAGCTTGATACCTTTATTTTAATTTTTTTAAATGAGCATAAAAGGATGTAAACACAGCTGAAGTGACATTTTCCTGACTCAGTATTTGCAGGATACAGCAAACACTCACAGAATTGATGATGCTGTGAATGACTCTGCAAGCAAAACACATTTCATTGTCTTCTCAAAAGCTATATGTATGTTTTGACACCAGCAAAACAACAAAGTTCCCTTTACTGTGGGCTAAATTCACAAGATAGAAATGTGCTTTATAAATAGTTCTTCTTTTGGCTGGGATAGAGTTAATTTTGTTCCTAGTGGCTAGTATACTGCTGTGTTTTGGATTTGGTATGAGAATAATGATAACACACTGATATTGATGTTTTGGCTGTTGCTGAGTAGTGCTGACCCTAAGTCAAGGACTTTTCAGTGTCCTGTGCTCTGCCAGTGAGGAGCTGCACAAGAAGCTGGGAGGGAGCACAGCTGGGACAGCTGACCTATACTGGTCAAAGTGTATATTCCACGCCATAGAAAGTCATACCCCGTATTTAAACAGGGGGGAGTTGGCCAGGAGGTGCCAATAGTTGCTCAAGGCCAGGCTGGGTATCAGTCAGGTGGTGAGCAGTTTCTCATATTGGGCATCACTTGTTTCTCTTGGGTTTTATTCCTCTCTGGTTTTGCTGTCTCCCTTTTGTTTGCTATTTTTTAAATTTATTATAATAATTATTATAATAGTTATTTCAATTATTGAAATATTTCAATTAATAAATTACTATCTCAACCTATGTCTTTTACCTTTCTTTTCCAGTTGTCCTCCCCATCCCACCAAGATGGGAAGGGGGCAGGGATGATTGAGTGGCTGCACGGTGCTCAGTCTCTGAGTGGGGTTAAACCTTGACATGAATTCACATTAGCTAGGTAAGAACATTCTTATTTCAACAGTTTGAAAGAAACCAAATAAAATATCTTGGCTTGTAAGACAGGCTGGATTAGACAAGAGGGCATGTCTACAACTTAAAAAGCTCACCTTAAAATTATGGTACATTGAGAAGTAAGTAAAAACATGCAACACACCAGAGAACAGCCCACCAACTTCATTGCAGCTGTGGGGTGTGCAACACTCCTGCATTGCTGTGGCTTTCATCGTGAGAACAGGTACCACTTCACTCGTTGCTCCCATTTGGAAGTTTAATATACCTAGGCTCTTGTAGTTTTTTTACATTATTCAGTGAATACGCCCCAGCTGAAGCAGTCTCAAGGAGGATTAAGTGCTGACTTAAGCACTTAATATATGACTTCTATACCTCTTGAAGATGCCACTCAGAAAATTATTCACTTATTTTTTGCCATATCTCTCAAAAAACTGTACAACTTGGATACTTTATTTCTTGTAATATGTTCTGAATACTTTTGCATAGTATTATTTCATGAAGAAATTTTACTGAGTATGTTTATATACTACCACGTATTGCTTGATTAAGATGTGGAGGTAAATTTAATTTAATCTCTCTATCACTATTGAAAATATTTTCTGTTCATTCTTATTTCTACTTTGAGCATGTGTTTACACAGGTTTCCTGTGCTTTTGATGTGTCAGAGCTGCTTCATTTCTTCCTGAGCTGTAGAACTGGGAATTGACTTGAAATATCTGTCATTCTGTCGTGGCACCAAGGATCTTGGCCTTGAAAACTCTGTTGTTCATTCTTTCTAAAAGAGAATATGCATTTTTCTGTAAAGAACATACAGAGCTTTTCAAAAGTAAGCAGGACCAGAGCCCAGATAAACTGTGTTTCTTTTGCTTCAGCCTGCTGCCCTGAATTTAAATTTCTACTGGACACCCAAGACTGCAAAGAATGCAGAGTTTCACATCACATGTCCCTGGTTTTGGCTTCAAGTGAAAGTCGATATTAATTAAAGATTCTTGTCATCATCCTTAACACAGGGAGAAAAAATATTTTGTAGTAGTTTAGTAAGAAGTGAATGGATAGAAATAGTAATAAATATAGGAAATACAGAACATACAAAAAAAATATTACTTTGTTCCCCCAAAAAAGAAAGATATTTCCTTCCTTAAATGCTTATGAGGGGGAAATAAAGAAAAAAAAAATACATTTTATTTACAAATAATTTTGCTTTTTGAGATGTGATTTGTAAATTATACAGCTTTCATGATGTCTAAAACACTGACACAAGTTGTTCTAAGTACTAATTTCTGACATAGAAATAAGTCTCATTGTGTACAATTTATGTTGTTTTAAGCAGTAAGCAGCAAAAAAATGTTATCTCCAAGTGTATCATGGAACACATGCCCCTGATGTGATGATCACTGAGTAGTAACTTTTTCCTTCATGGCATGAGAGCAGTTTGGGGTAGGTGGTTCTACTTGCTAGATCGACATAGGGAAAACACAGGAGGCATGAGTCCAAACGTCAGCAGCAAACCAAACAGTAGATATTGAAGCTATATGTATCATCTTTCTTTCCTCAGGTCACTTCTACATGTCTGAGTTGATCTGCTTGCATGGTTTCTGACTGCTCATTAAGAACAAAAAAATAAATACTGGGTAGGCACAATTTTCTCCCACTCTCCCAGAAGAATAGATGATTATGAACACCTCAAGCAAGCGTTGGTGATGGAGCTACCATTCCCTAACAGTTCTTGCTCTGAGAAAAGAGGGAATTTCCAGAGCTAAAGGAAAAAGACTATACATAAGATTAGTAATATAAATCAGTGAGTCAAGAATTTAAAATGTGTGTAACCATCACGAAGTTAATGCTGACTTCCCTTCATATCTAACAAAGAAAGCATTTGCTACCTGCCATTGACCATAGAAATGAGGATGGTGACTAATTCCCTTCTGTTAGGAGTCTGTAGCCAGTCTGTTAGGATTTAGAATATCAGTAGCTGGATCAGATTTTTGAGCGTTCAATGTCATAAAGAATTTTTCACACCATACTACCCATTGATCACACAATTTATATGCCATTGATGGCTTTGTACTTCCTATTAGGATGGCTTGGCACTTAAAGGCTATACACTTATATCAGGGGTTTTCAGGGCATATATATACCCATACTGGGCACGGAGATTTGTTGAAATAATACATCAGGATACAAGACTTTTTTCTTCCTGAATTCTGCATAACCTGTATACTACCAAGGCCACTTAATGTCCCTCAGCTGTAGCTTACCAGGTCAAATGTATGACTAAAACTTTTACTTTTACAGCAATTCTGTGGATGCAGAAAGGGAAGTACTTTCATTTCTAGCTTTCTCCTATGCAGCTAAACAGCTCATTATTCTTATCAGGATCTGGTGAATTGTTCATTCCTTTAAGGCTAATGAAGCTGAGATAATTTATCCATCAGCCAGCTGAACAGCTGCAGTATGGTGACAGAATGTGTATCTGGCTGATGGAACCTATGTAGAAACTTCTGTGCCATTTACCAAAATTACACACTTTTTCAACCTTATCATATGGTTCACATTAGAGAGTTTCTGCGATAGCTCATTGGTGTATGAGTAGGGAAACAAAAATATGATACTGTCTGTAAGTTTCATTTGAATAGCAAAGTCATGTAAGACATTGAGAAAAGTTAACTTATATCTCAGGTGAAGAAATCTGACTTGCATGTTCTTTATCTGCCTTCTCTGCCTGAATACTGAGCAGAGCACCTGACCTTCCCACAGAAAAGTACACATGGATTTAGCTCGAAGTGTTATACTCCCAAAAAGGAAATTTGTGTTTGCTGAAATCCTAAAAGCACAGAATTCAAGAACAACTTTGAAACTTGAGACTTTGATATCTGCACCTAAAGTTCAGCAGCAGCTTTTGAATAGTGGTTCATTTTTACAGAATTGGCAGAAGAGAAGTATGTGTGTGAGACTGGGGTCTTAGATTTTGACCCAGTGATAATTAGGTTGCTAACAACAACTGTTTACTGACTCTCCTGATGCCATTGTATTAGATAAAATGCTAGAAATTAATATAAATGGCCAAGAAGCTGTGTGGCTCATAAAACCCTGAGATCTGGACCAAAGAGGAACAGAAACAAGTTAACAGCAAATACAATATAGGTGTATACAAT
This sequence comes from Hylia prasina, assembly GCA_013397195.1. Classification (NCBI taxonomy): domain Eukaryota; kingdom Metazoa; phylum Chordata; class Aves; order Passeriformes; family Sylviidae; genus Hylia; species Hylia prasina. The sequence goes on along the minus strand of VYXD01014098.1, from coordinate 722,154 downwards.
CATAGGTATCACCATAAGGCAGAAACCAACAGACTTACTCTTTGAGAATTCACATCACAAGCAAATAAAAACACAACCATTACAAAGCACCATTTGTTATCTGTTTCCTTCTTGCTTATTAATTTATGTAAATTGATTTCTAATAATTAATTAGACAAAGCACATATAAGCAAAATTTTTTCCTCAGTAAAACCCAAACTTCAGGGTTTAAAAAATTGAGCTGGCCCTGACCTTGATGAAGATGTGAAATAGACTTTCTGACTTGCTTCCATCTGGTGAAAGTGGAGGATACCACTAAAATCCTCCTGTTTGTATGTGAAGTAGGAAGAGCTGGAAGTCTGTGTTCATATAGACAATGAGATTTCACTCCTGATCAACTTAACTAGAAAGATCATATTAACTTTTACACGGTTGTAAGAATATTATCCCTTAAACAATCCAGGTTCTGGTATGGTTATCCACCTTTGTTCAACACAGCATTATTTTCACCTGAAAAGAATGAGCTCCAGTTCAGGCTGCAGTGGATTTATCATGTTCCATATTCTGGTTTATGGGCTTTTCCTATTTTTGGATGTTTACTTTTCTGTTACACTGGAGTGATGAAAATTATCACAACCATGGTTTGAAGGCCAATTAGTGACTGGAGACCCAGGAGCATTCAAGAACTTGGCATTCCTAAAAAATCATTAAGTATTAATACTTAGACATTGCTGTGCAGTGATAGGTCTAACACCCAACACCTGTACAGAGGAACAACTGTAGGATAAAGGGCAGGGTAGCATTCTTCTCCAACTCTGGATAAAACCCTAACTTTTCAGCAGAATAAAAAACAAGCCACCTAAAAATACTGATAAAAGGTAATATGAAAATTAGGTATAAAGCTGATAATGAGGAGACTACATGATATGGTACAAGTAGACAGAAGCAAATACATCAGAAACAACAGTCATTCTGATTTCATCTTGCTAATACAGTGGGTCAAGGAGCCAAATTTCTGGTGGCTGCATGGTCTATGTCAAGAACCAATTACCATTTGGGAGGATTTAATTTGGAAACAGAGTGGTGCTTCTCAACCAAGTAACAGACTACATTTGGAATTATTGATCACACTTCGTAGAAATAGATGCAATTAAATCTTTTGTTTCTATATATAATGAAAAGGCAGATAAGAAGTAATATTAAACCATGGACAATGTTAGTTGAAGGGAACATCAGTGGCTTGGACAGAAGCTAAATGTGATTAATAGATTAAGTTCTGCTTTTAGAGATAATGACAATCCTCTCACTAGGAGAATTTTATTATAAGTATAAATTAAATATCCAAAACAAAGATTTTTAGAAATTTTGATTTTCTTTTTTTATTCCAAGGTGTCCATGCAAATGAAAAAAAAAAAAAGAAAAGTAGCATAATTCTGCAATTCTCTAATGCCCAAATACAAAATTGCTACTCTGACAATTTTTCTGCTCTATCTACTAGCTATATCAGGTCACAAACTTCAGGTTCTCTTTTTGACAAAGGCTTTGTTTACACTATCATTTGCACATACATTTTGATATACTTTAATCTCTATGTCTGACTGAAATATTATTACAGTTTTTAAGTCTGGGTATGAAATTCTAGTATGAACAAATTTGTGTATGCTATTTTGGATACAGGAGCAAAAACATATAAAATCTGGTAAACAATTTCTTTCTACATTTGACTGAGAGCTAAGCAGGTGCTCTTTTCCACATATGAAGAAACATAAGATTGGTGACAAATGCAGAATATTTTATCTTTGAGTACTACAAACACAAATACTTCCTAGATGATTGATCAGTAAGGGTAATGTTAATTCATGCATCTCCTACATTTTTAATGACAATTTTCTTTTCCTGCACAATCCCTAGTTACTCCATGGGTTAGTTCTGGCTGGGATAGAGTTAATTTTCTTAACAGAAGCGAGATATGGAGCTATATTTTGGATTTGTGCTGGAAACTGTGTTGATTGCAAAGAGATGTTTTACCTACTGCTTAGCAGCGGTTACATGGAGTCAAAGATTTTTCTGCTTCTCACATTACCCCACCAGCAAGGAGGCTGGGAAGACACAAGAAGCTGGGCAGGGACACAGGCAGGACAGCTGATGCCAAATGACCCAAGGCATATTCCAAACCATATGGCATCATGCTCAGTATATAAAGCCGGGGAAAGAAGGAGGAAGAGGGGAATGTTTCAAGTGATTGCATTTGTCTTCCCAAGTTACTGCCACATGTGATGGAGCCCTGCTCTCCTGGGGATGCCTGAACACCTGCCTGCCCATGGAAGTGGTGAACGAATTCCTTGTTTTGCTTTATTTGTGTGCATGACTTTTGCTGTCCTTGTTGAAGTGTCTTTATCTCAATCCATGAGTTTTCTTATTTTTATTTCTTGACTCTCTCCCCCATCCCACCAGGAGGATGTAAGCAAGCTTGGTTGATGGCTAGGGTTAAACCATGACATCCAGGGAGGTTATTCAGAGCTACAGAAAAGTTGCCTTCTCCCTTCATGCAGAAATACCAGGGAAGAATAAATACTTTGTGTCATAGAGCTACCTCACTACCTGATGTTTCTTTCAGGCCTGAAGATGCACTAATAAGAATATAGTGAGAACCAAATGTGAAATAAAAGAGTAAATAAATCCATTTTCTACTTTCTCTTCTGATAAAAACATGTAGATATATCATATGTAGTATAGTATGCTGGTTTTTTCTGCTGTTTTTAAAAATACTTAATTTTTCTTCTTTTATATTATTTTGTTTATTCTGAACCTGTTAAAATGGAAGTAAAAGAATCCTCCTATGTAATTTTAGTATATATTAAATAAGAAGCAAAGACAAACTTACTTTTAACAATTTCTTGAAAAGAGCATTTGGCTTTTGTATTTAAAACCCTTTTAGTTATTTTTCTGATAGTCACTGGTGTATGTACATCCAGAAAAATATGTTCTAATAGAAATAATAAATTCTTGCCTTAATGTAGACAGGTGGCAGAACAAACAAAACACTGTCTTTACTCCTCTTTGATAAATGCCACTATAATATTGCTATTTATTCTCAAAGAAAAAATTGCCTCCTGCATGAGTTTTCTTTTCCACTTGTGAGCCACTTGTAGGTTTCATGGACATCTTGCCAGTGCAAGGACATTGACAACTTTTTTCCCAAGATAAGATGCTCTTTGAATAATCCACAATTCTACCCTAGAGCAAACTGAGATTTGTACCAGAAACAACAAATAATATTTTCAAAGGTAAATTGAATCACATGCCATCAAGGAAAATTAAATCAAGAACTGATATTTCTCACATTAAAAAATTAAATAAGCTTTCTAAGGTTCTTTTAATGTGTCTTATGAAGGAACAGTTGATAATATAAATGTATGTTTCATTTGTGGGTTATAGCTATATAACTTCTCTCACTGAGCTGAAGGGTAATTAAGCTGGGCTCAAGAAAACCTTTACTAAATGTCAGACTGTCTGGGCTGGTACTGTTGGTCAATAGTGTTTACATCACAAAATTATGGGGCCAAGTGAGAAAACATGTAATGGTGAGGCAATTTAT
>VYXD01014098.1:703405-716185 GCA_013397195.1 Hylia prasina | reverse complement strand
AAAAAAAAAAAAAAAAAAAAGACTTTATCTAATCCCCTGAAACCTGTCTAATCTAGGACAATCTGTCCTTGGTCTCCCAAGTCTAGACAGAACTTTAGATAGTGATATTATGTGCTATTAGTGCTCAAAATCTTTACAGTACTGATCCTTAAACCCATGATGAATGGACTTTTCCAAGACATCATCCTTCTGCATTGTCTCCACATCAATGTTCCTCACCCGGTACCCACTATTGTCACCAACTGCATGAGATAATTTGATTCCCACTCACCCTCTGAACTTTTCTGCTGTTGGTCACTCCTTCCATTCCTTTCTTTGGGGAACAGAGGCAGACAATGATCTTTCTTTTGCAATGCCACAGAGCAGAAAGGTTCCAATCAAACTTTAGGTCTCCCCCAGCCCCAGCAGCTCAGGAAGTTTACACAGTTAAGGCAGATATTTACCTTTTCTTTTGCTTCTGCATATGCCCACTTGGCAGTTTTCTAATTGCCATTTCATGGGCCTTCCCAAGCCCTTTAGAGATGATCCAAACCACATCTGGGAAGACTCTTGCTCTGAGGTGAGCTCATATTGTATACAACAAATAGTTATTCCTACATTCCCTGAACTTGTCTGATTTCAGTCCAAAGGGATGTAACTACTTGCCTCCAGCTCACTGATTTTTCTGAAAATCAAGTTTGCTTTAATTATGTTAACACTTCACTTGATGACAAGCAAGACCTGAGATCTCTTTCTTTCTCCCCAGTTTAGCAAGATAACTGCTGTCAAAGTGAAGGCATATTAGTAAGAGTGAAAATAGCAATGGGTAAGGAGATGGAGGGGAAACCTGACAATGTAGTATGGTTTGATTTTCATTTTAAGAAGGGCAGACATAAGCAAAAAACACACAGAATTTATATGCATGAGCATTAACAGTTTTTCCAAGGTATTTGAATGACTCTTAAACCTTTTGTTCCACCAGGAACATGTAGGCTTCATAGGCACCTATGTATGTGGTAGACGAGATTTTGCTGCTTGTGATACTAGAGTACTAACGTAATGAAGCTGGAAACATTAAGTTAGGCAGTGAAAGATCTCCTCCAGCAGCTCCATTCTGCCAGGGAAGTCCACTTGTGCAGCTTGTAAGAAAGGCTTACCTTATACATCTACTTTTATCAATGTTTTCTGCTTTGGCTTACCTTATACATCTACTTTTATCAATGTTTTCTGTTTTAGCAGACCAGCCGTGGCTTGTACAGTTTCCTGCTAGAAGTGATATGGCTCCTCTGACTAGATTTTTTTTTTTGGTTGATGAAGAGGAGATGAGATCAACTACCAACTATGACTAAGTCTCATTGCTGTCAAGGGCTAAAAATAGAATAATGTGCATATGCCTAAGGAAGTAAAAATAAGCCCATGTGTGTGACAAAGGTGGGCTGGTTCCATTGGCTGCTCTTGTCCAAGGTTATCCTATAAGTTAATGCAGACAGTTATTGAACAGATTGGGGCCATCCAGCAACACCTAGCAATATCTAGCAACATCTAGCATCTGTTCACCTAGCAATGTCAGATAAGAGAACAGTTGCCTCTAAAAGCCACTTACATATTAATCCACTCAACTGTTTTCTGCTTGTACATCTGGGACTGAGGCAGGATCAGACTCTAGCCATGACCTCACATAATCCTCCTTCTGTAGTGACACCCTTGCATAATACAAAGAATATTTGCAGTGCCAGAGTCATATGTCACAGCAGTACAAGGAGTCACAAGTGGCATGACTGTGTCAAGGAGTTTTTAAACAAGTGTGACTGGCATGGAGCCTTACACATATCTGTCATATGGCCTTGTAAGAGATTTGGGAAGCCCTAAGCAAGGCTGTTCCCAGATGTAAGGTCACTGTCACACAACAATAGTGTCCCTGTGAGGTGCTCCAAGAGACAATCATCACATTTGACCATTAGATTATCAAAATGGATGTTGTAACAACATAGTGTTGAGTTTGAAAGGAAATTATTTTCATATCTGAGCCAAGAAAAATTTTCCAGTAACAGCAGGAAGATCTAACTTGGATGCCTACAAAGTTCTGTGAGTTAATAATGGCCAGGCAGAGGGCCAGTAGAAATACACAGTATTGTTTTAAAATATATATATATTCATCCCTTTCCCCTTACACTTTGCCTGCTGTTTGCCTTTCTGAATTGCAAGTGCTTCAGAGCAAAGCTGCTTTTATTGCCTGAGATTGGTCATATTACTTACTTAATCAATGGCTGCTAATGATAAACAGGAATAATATAAAACATTAATGGCCTTTTACGCATGTCTGCATCTGGCTCTCAGTGAGGTAGTGCACTTGTTACTGCTGCACCTGACCATATGTTCCCAGGGCAATCCCTCTAAAGTCTTCATAGCAGCAATACACCTGGGACATGAAAGCTGCTGGCAAATCCCTGAAGTTGTGGCTGGAGGCAAGAGACAGAGAAGCCAAGTAAAGGGTTACATGAAGCTAAAGGGTGTGGTGTGAAAATGGTAAAGAATAGTGAAGAGATAAGAAACCCAGGTAACTAAAGATGAACCCTGGGGCAAGGAGCAGGCAGGAACAAGAGCAAAACTTGTCAAGCTTGATAACTGTAGATGCTACAAAACACAACAAGCAGTGGACATAGTGATGAGATTGGTTTTACAAGCCAAATCTTGATATCAGTTTTGGCCAAATGACTGACTGCAGTTCAATCATCTTGATGGATAGAGCAGCGTCTACCACACTGGCAAGAACTGGGGGCTGATATGAAATTCTTCCCAGAAAACAGTAATAAGATATGCACCTCTTACATGTTCCTACATAATGATGATGTAGCAAGACGCTGTTGTATTAAAAAGCCATTGAAAACAAGCAATGCTTTGCAAGCCTTTGCATCTCACTGTAATAATAAACAGTAATTGGTCATTGTCATTTTGCCATATTTTTCCTTCTGAATCTTTAGAGGAATCTTACACCAGAGCATTTAGGTCTCATTAGCTTTCAACAAGCTTCTGTAGTCACTTCCCCAGAAATGGCAAATTTACAAAAAAACACCTTTTTTTTGTTTGTTTTAATCTTTATAATAAAGATTCAAGCAGGAATGATTGTACAAAATTCTAGTGCCCATGTCATTCACAAGACCAGACTACCATAATGAATCCCAAAATCTGCAAAGCATTTTTTTTCCTCATTATTCTTCACTTTCTAGTTTTAGTCCCACTCAATTTCATTAGTATTCCTTCACTATGTTGTCAGTCTGCATCATGGTGGGTGTTTGGAAGACCTTCAACAAAAGAATTCTTGCCTGCGCTACAACCCTCACCCTTTGTACCTTCATTCAGTGCCCAGTAGAACAAATTTCTAAACGCCTGCATGTTGCAGGAAACCAACCCTTAATGAATCTTAGGATGCAAGTCTAAACAGATGACAGTACTTTCCAATCTGTTACAGAAACAATATGTTTTAATTAAGTTTAGATTTAATAAAATTTTCACTCCTTGTACAAAAATACATGGTGATTAACAGACGGCTGACAAGACAACTCTAATAATTTCTGATTAAATGCTTTTGTTTAGTATTTTCAGTCACTCTCTACAGGGAATTAATTACTGAAAATGAAAAAAATGAAAGTTCATGCCAGTTAATATCCTTGAGAAAGTGGAAGGTAATCAACTGTATAAATTACAGTGGCATATGCAGGCCAGCCTGTGATCAACTATATTACTTTGTTCTGGAATTAAGAAAGTTATACTATAAGATGGCAGTAAGATGCAGACAAAAGTTACTATCATACATATATTCATAATCAGTGAATGAAGTCTCTAAAGGACTGTGAAAACTATCTGGGTAAAAAGAACCATTGGCACCAGTGCAGTTTTTGCCATGATGACATTAGTTTTAAAATAATATTAAATAATAAGAATGCAACATTGTAAAGAAAGTGTGTATTGTTTGTTCTGAAACTGGGACTCACACATGTTCCCCTCATCACCTGTATCAGTAGGAGTTTGTCTCAGGCCATAAAAGGAGTTGGATCGTGCTGTTAGTTGGTGACAGAGAAAGTCTGTTCAGCAGAGGAAAAGAGAGGTACAAATTATGATCAACATTGTTACGAACCCTTTCTCACACCAACAGGCAGTTACATGGGGAAAAAGACCTGGTGTTGTTAGCATGCTCTAAACAACTGAGCTAATCTCAGAGGTGGGTAACTGCTCTTTGTGGAGTTAACAAAAATGCCACTGAGGACTCAGGTTTTGAGAAAATTTGTATGCTCTACTTTTCTTTCATGTTACCTTGCCCTTGCTTTCCAAATAACATTTCTTGTCTTACAGAGAGGTGCAGCTATGACTTCTGAAAACAGAAGGGTTTCTTTCTCCTTTTTCTACTGCTTTTCAGCATTGCGGGAGAAGTTTTATTTACAGTGTCAGGCTTTCTTAGTTATTTTCTCTTAAGGCAGACATTCTTTGGTCACAAATTAAGGGATAGCTCTGTAGTCATCAAACAGACAAAATCTCTCCTGAAATTATTGGAATTTTTGGACAAGAACTGCAGAATTGGGTCCTATACCACGAAGAGTATTTTGGCTAGGAGTTGTCAGGGAAATGGTGATCCTCATCTATTAGAGCTGCTTGAGTGCATCGCCACAACAAGCGCTAAACTGGGAGCAGTGTATCTTTAAAATGCACTCAAAATTCATGGTTTACATAGGGACTGCCCAAGATTTTCAAGATCAGCTGCTGAAGTTTTCCTTTAAGTATATTGGAATCCTACATACCATCAAACTGTGAGTATTGGTAAAAATATCCTAGAGAGGAAAATGGAGCTCATGCCTGCTCAAGAGACTCAAAATGAAAGAGAAATAGGACAATCATAGATCTTGAGATAAAACAATAAATACGATTATATTATCTCAACTCATTTGCACTTAGCCTTTCGTCGTGAATAACTGTAAAGTGTTGTGATTGATTAACAATTCTGGAATGTTTAACGCATTTTCTCATTTGAAAATGTACCTGTGAAGTTGGTTAAAAAGTAGGGCATACTGTTGAGATACATAAAAATAGTCATGAATTAAATTTTGACCTGTGTAGGATTCAGAGTGACCTTAGTTCCTTCACTTCATCAATACTTGATGTACTGTATACCTTGCAAGCAAATGCTCAGCATCTGATTTGAAGAAAAGCCACTTAAAATAATTTGACTATCAGGTTAAAAATAGCAAGATTTGTCATACTTCTTACAACTTCCTTGTTCAGAAGTTATCAAATAGAAACTAGAGGGTATACTTGATGGTACTGACTGGAGAAAATTTTGTTATTGCACATATCCTTTGTTCAGCGATACCATCTCTCTTCCATCACATCCCAGACCCAAGCGCTTGTGCACATTCCCTCACTTATGCTGGGTTGCTATCAGAGAGATCACTTTATTGATCTTAATATCAGTACACCAGCAAAAGAAGGGACAGGAGGAGGAACAATTTAGCTGATGCTGGCTATGAGAAAAGGTCAGTAGCCCCATAGCCTCACCATCATGAGAAAATCTGTCACCACTTCTATTGATTAGGTCAAATCTGCATTAAAAAGTTTTGGTTTTGCCAGTAGAAAAACTAGCACTGTCAATAAATTTTATATTGGTTCAAGAAGCAGATGAATGTTGTGACTGAAATCTGTCTTTATAATTCAAGATCATTAGGCTGATGAAATTCAAGGTAATTTTAAAATAGCTGTAACTTCTAGATGATTTATGGAAAATGCTTGTTTCTAAAAATACTGTTTTACTATACTCCACAGTTTGTTTACTCTGGTGTTCAGCTAGCCTTATAGATATAAAACTATTCCTTACCAAAACTTAATTTGCCTTCCTGTGGGTTAAGTTTTTTATCCATTTATATCTGCCCAGACAATAGACAAATTTCCCTCTGCAAAGCAGTGATCTCTTACATTTTTCTATGCTGATGTAAATCTTATATTTTAAGGCTTTGGATATCACTTAGTATAAACAAACAAACAAACTACCCTCCTCTTCCCCTCCCCACTTTCCACCTCAAAATCTTTGCATGAACTCAGAACACAGGAGTATTTCCCCACAAATAATGGACATTTTAGGATGATCTCGAAAGACTGTGCTCCCTTTCATGACTCTATTAGGCTTGGAAACTTCTAGAAAAGAAATAAATTATGGGGAATCACCACTCCAAGCTTTTATAATATATGCTTGTTAACATATTTATATACTTTAATTCAAATAGACTGATATTTGATGCTTATATTTTCCTGTCCTAAAATAAAGGAATCAGAGCAGGGGGGAGAGAGAAACTTCAACCCTGAAACCAGGCCATTCATAATTACCAGAGTAAGTTTCTCAAGCAAAACTTCTTTTATTTCTACAAAAGACCATATTTTTCAGTAGCACTAACATACAGACAAAAAAAAGAATCCAGCTAGCTATTACACAGACAAGTATTAATAAAATAATAAAACATTTGCTTCAGGATATGTACGTTATAGAGCAAAATACCAAAATACTTCTGTTTTCAGTATAATTTTCTGTAATCTTTCTGTACTGCTAATTGGAGACTGAAAGTGACTGCTGAGTCAATAATAGTAAACAAAGAATCATATTGATCAACAAGTTATTTTTCCGACTAGGACTTAATTCTAATTTTGATGTTGAATACAGACTTACCTGGGAAACAGTGCAAGTCAAAGTATGCATCTCACTAATTCTCTTAGTGGACTAGTATAAGCAGCTTTTTACATAATGGTTTGTGTAGTCAATTAGCAGAGTATTAGCTATAATAGATAACATTCTTACTAAGACCATATTAATTAGAGCTTAAACACAGCTAATCTGAGACCTATATTGAATTTATGTTATTATGTAAGCAGAATGTTTCCGTAGGCAAGTAATTTCCTTCATCACATTTTAAGGAAAAGGAAATCCTAGCATCTGAGATATAAATATGCCAATTTTATCAGAGTATTGCAAACCTCTTAATCTTTCTTAAAACTTAAGTGTGCCCAGCTGTATTGCAAATAATAATTATGAGCAGTAAAGGACACAAAGATTGAATGCCTTTTAAATTTATTGGAAGAGAAGGGGTGGAATTGCAAGCTAAGAAAATGTCTGCAAGAATTTAATGGATGTATGTTTCTGCTCCTCATTTTGCCTTGAGTTACACCACAGCTCTGGAGTTCTCTAGTCACTTCTCTTCATCAAAAAAAGAGCTGGTATGTCTATGTGGACACATTTTTTTAGTGATAAAATGAATTCACCAGTTATGAGATAAACTTTCTCTGAAAATAATTAGGAATCCTGTCTTATACAGATTTAAATTAATTTTTAGTTGCATGGATTTGTGGCCTCCTTATCACTTTGTTCAGCAGCTCTGCAATATAACCAAAGCTTAATACGTCTCTGGTAAACCAGCTACCTGAAGGAATGCTGTAGGCAAAAACATTAAATTTTTGAATCACAGATAACCATGAAACTAAGTAATTGCAAATTTACAAGCAGAGAAAATTTTGGGACCGTATAAAAAACTGTATTGCAATGAAACTAAAATGCTGCCATCTTGACTTCTGCTACAAATTGCAGCATCACTGCTGTTAGTAGGCTGAAAGGGCCACAACATTCTATTGTCTAGTTAAACCACTGAGAATTACTGCCCATCTGCATGCCAGAAGACAAGTGCTTATCATGGTTACTGAAGTGGAAGAATGAGGGCTAATATAGTCATAAATGCTCATGACAGGAGTTGTGTAGGTGACTGAAGGCACACTGGGCAGGTTAGCACTATAACATCAGAGGCAGGTTTGACAACCTTTGGAATACATACTACCCTCTCCCATTGTTATTGAGAAGTTGTTTTCACATATGTAGTATTTTAATTTTTTTTCATTTTTAATGAAATATCCCTTCAAGCATTATTGAATAATTAAGTATCAGCCATACTCACTCATATCTAAACATATCATCTAGCAGTGCTTTAAAATCTCCCCAATTTGTGCATTATTTTTGGAACATATGCTTTAACTTCACCAACAGAGGTCACTAAACCACTGAGAGAGAACCGTAAGTTTGGTGGGAACACACCCTAGTCAATCTTCCTAACATCCTTCGATAGTTATTTTCAAAGGGCTCTTGTTCTGCTGCATCAGTAAATATAAGCTCTGTTAACAAAAAGAGAAAAAAAAAGAAGAGTGTGCATGCTTATGCACTCAGGCAAATTAGCTTTACTAGGGATCTAAATTACACAAAACTCTACATTATTAAAGATACTTCAGTATTAGAATATATTTAAAATATCTATTATTAAGTCAGTAGCATACATATGTGCACAGGTATGAGTATTGCTAAATCAATTTTTCAAGGTTAAAACAGGCCCTGATTTAAACACTAGTGTTTTAAATAACCCGCTAAATTTTATTTTTCAAGGTTTGTGCTGTTGAAAACCAACCTAGTGGGGAGAGAGTATGAAGAGGAGGATCCCAGAGAAATAACATTTAATGATATTAATACCAGATAGAAGCACAGGAGAAACCAAAGGCTGTCAGTGACTTGCTCATTTTGGCAGAAACACTCAGCTAATGGAACTATATTAACTCATCATTTTCCAACTTTCAACTGTAATGAAAAGCTATTTTTACAAATCATTACTTTCAGTATATGGTGTTTCAGTCACATGGCTTCTATTAGTGTTACAGGGGAGTTTCACAACCAAAGCTGCCTGTGCAGAAATGAAAGTGCACCTTCTATGTTGAGCTAATCCCAGAGGGGAGTCAGCACTTGTGCCCGTGTCCTTTTGACCTTTATCCTTTTAATGCATTTTGCCTCAGTAGCAAAAGGTAAAAACCTAGTTTTTGTGCTTCAAAACAGAGCGTTTCAACACTGATTCTCAGTGAAGCTAAGAAAAGTAACATCAGCTCTTGTGGAAATGTTGAAAGTCCCTAGCCCAGCAATCAACAATAGCTTTACAAATGTGTTTTAAAGGATCACTTTTCTGGTAGTGCTTTGAAGCTCACTCATACAGTCCTGCTGCCACCCCTCTGAACAGCTGTGAACATGTGAAGTCATTGGAGTGGAAGATGTTAATTACTGTCAGCTACTGGAATTTCTCCAGGGACCTCTTGTGGTTAGAAACGTTTCCCTAAAGAAGTGCACTAGGTGCTGGGATCATCTCTCCTGTAGCATACCTGAATCTCCCTTCCTAAGCAGAAGGAATTCCTCATTCCAAAGCAAAACTCTAAATATTCACTTTTAAGTGTTTTTCTCATAGGACACTGTGATTTTTCTAAGCAGTCTTAACTGTAGAATCTTTTATTTCTGTGAATAGAGCTCTAACAATAGGGAACTGAGTTTTTCAGGGACAAGGTTTAGTATATATAGATTTTCACTAAAAACTGGGGAAACAAGTCTAAAATAAAATAAAAAAAAGGAACAAAATCAGAAAACATAGAAAACAAATTGATGGACAGAGCTGTGGTTAGGGCTTTTTTTTTTTTTTGCTGACTAGAGTAATTTAAGCTTCCTTTTTATGGCCAGGAAAAGGCTACACACCTTCCCTCCATGCCATCAGACAAGTGCAGAGACCAAAAATGGTCTTTTTTCTTCTGATTTATCTCCTGCTATTTACTGGCATTTTGAGTCTAAACTAGTTAGCATCAGGAGCTTGATGTGATGCCAGAAAGATATTACCCACAGGGAACCAAAATAATAGCAGATGAGCTGGCAGAAAGATCCCCAGAAAGGGAAATAACATAAAACCAAGATTCTAAATCTAGCCCTTTTACTGTGACAACTACAAAGCACCTTTAAAGACTGAACACATCCTTAAATATACCTTGTAGATCCCTGTGCAGTAGTTAAACCTTATAATCACTACCACCCCCACAACAAGACCAAGTCAGGTCAGTCTCTGGCTACAGAGAAATGAGGATGAAATCGTTAATCTGCAGGACTTGACTCCCAAGGAGTGAAAATGAGTGCTGAGGACATTTCTCTTTCCTTTCCTGTGGGTGAGAACAGCACATGTTCCCCTGTATCATACTCTATCAAGCGATAGACACACCAGTCTGATAATCTAAGGGACCAGAAGGAAAACAATGCCCCTCATCTCCAACAATGCTGTCACTTTCCCATAAGGGCACAGAAGTCCTCATCCTTCCTTCCCAGAAGGAAGGTGTAAGCGGGAAGAAGGAAACTTGAATGTAATGGAAAGCAAACATATCAACTGTGAAAACTACAGTAACCACCAGCAGCTACAGAATTCCTTCCTTGTTATACTTAAGGACAAGTACAGATATTCAGTGTTTACAGAGGTAAAAGTCCCACAATTACAGGGCCAATTCCCTTTTATGTAGGCCATTAGAGCTGTTGTATTGTACTACTTTCCCCACTCCAACATCAAACACGGTGATTGAGGAGTAGATAGAGCCCAGGTGAGGGATTGCTTAATTCTTTCAAAATGGTCAATGCTTAATGGCATAAACCATCTCCTAACTCTGGCTCAGCTGCTGCAGGCCTTTAACAAGGCTTGAGATGATAACACAGTGCGTTCCCCAGCCCATCACAAGTAACAGTGAAGATAAAAATAAGTACACAACACCAGAACCGTTATATACAAAAAGTTTAATTGAAATACCTGTATAAAAAATATGATCTCCATACATTTCACACCGTTAAACAGAAGAAAAAAAATCCAAATCCAAGCTGCATAAATGCAACCAGATCACAGAAACACAGCTATTAAAATAAATTAAGGTTTATGACTCTGCCACTCTACCTTTCCAGAGCCAATGCACGGAGACTGTACAATGTCAATAATTTAAAACCCTTCCAAACAGCATTACTTTACACTTCTGGTACAATAATACCAGACAAAAGGCATACTGACTAACTTAAAGTCGTTCTATTTCCCTTAAATTAGACTTTGTACAACAATTTCCCATCTTCCAACAAAAAAACTGGTAAGGTCAGAATTTTTTTTTTTATTTTTTGTAACCAAAAGTTGACAGGAATGCAGAAAAAAAAGTGCCATGGGCAAACCACTAGAATTCCCATGGGGAGAAGGAGGGGAAAGCACAGTGTTGAATAACTCTAACCAAATAAATTAACCAAATAAATAGCCACAGTTGAAAACTGTGGGAGGTCTTCTAAATTCCAAACAATAAATAACTGTATAGTACACGGGAAAAACCAAGTTTACATAAACACATTATACAGGTATGGAAAAAAAAAAAGTAGAAGTCCTTGAATATTGCATTGATTGTGCATTCAACATGCCCATACATACTTTAAGACTCGCAGGGTGACAAAAGGCTGGGGGAGTTGAGAAAGGGGCTTCTCATGCCCAATGGTAGAGATGATAAAAGGAAACATGAATAAGTGTTTCTGATAAAGAAGCTGATATACCTGTTCATATTTCTGTGCAGGCTAGAGGAAATATTTTGAGCAGCAGAGGTGGGTTGGATTTGTAAAGGGCAGGGGGGCAGGAGTGAAATGTCTGTGTTCAAGTATTCCATCACCAGTGGATGGGACTACTTCATTCAATCACCGAACAGGTTCTCCAATGCATCATAGGAGCTGCTTCCTCCAGCACTGAGTCTAAAGGGAGCAAATTCCTATAATGAACTGGATCTTCTTTGGACATAGACAGCTCAAAAAAGAAAGTCCCACTGAAGCAGCTTTCAAAAAGGCACTCAAAAGCAAATAAAATCTAGTCCAGGCTCTATGAGAGCAAAAAAGTTTACCATGTATTCAAGAGGTCACTGCTTTCTTAATAAGGTCAGTCTTTGACTAAGTACTGGCCTGCAACTCCCAAACATCAGCGTTTCCAAAGGAAATCTCTCATTCCAAAGCAGAAACCAGCAAAGGGGGAAAACAAAATCAAGTCCCTCAGACAAAGATTCAACTACAGAATAATGAATGCATTTTTCTAGCCCCTCCTATGTATTGGCAGCAGCACTGTGGTCTTTCTGCTTGAAGCTCCCCCTCCCAGTGCGAGGTCCTTAGTAATTCACAGACTCTCATTACTTGAACTTGTGCTAGATACATCAGTATCAAGGGTCCGTAGCCTTATGTCACAGTCCTCAGACTTCACTACTTCAGATTTGTGCATCCATTGATGGTCAAAAATCTGCTCAAGTGTTGGTCTGTCTGAAGGCCTCAGTGAAAGGCACCATTTGATCAGCTGTTGACATTCTGTAACAAAAAAAAGCGCCATATTAGACTAAAAAAAAGACAATCCTTAGTAAGAAAAGTTCACCCACATAAGCTCTTGACCAAGACTATTAAAAAAACCCCAAAACCAGAAAATTCATTTGACTTCTATAGAACTTACCAGGTGAAATTCTTCTCCTGAAGTATAATCGTCCCCTCAAGATTTCTTCATCTTGCTCAAAAGGGATGTCTCCACAAACCATGTCATACAGCAGAACTCCCAGAGACCATACTGTTGCTGACCGCCCATGGTATCTGTGGTATCTAATCCACTCTGGAGGGCTGTATACTCTCGTTCCTGAAAGCAGAAAAAAAACCCCACAGTTAGAGTAGAGGTTTAAAGTGTTTCCCCATCGTTCAGCTCCTTCTCACAGAGCTAAATTCAAAAACTTGACATTTAGGAATTTAAAAAAAAAAAAAACAGAAAACTAAACAGCTTTAAATTTTCCACAAGCCAAAGCCATTAGCAGTGTAATTTCAGGTCATCTGCAGGGTTACTCCATCAACAGACTTGGCCCAGCCGGTTGCTCTATTTTGTTGCAAGGAACAACACAGCCCCA
>VYXD01014098.1:689201-700331 GCA_013397195.1 Hylia prasina | reverse complement strand
AGAATATCCCCCCGCGGGGGAGGGGGGAACCCCTCTCCCCGCCACCCTCGCCACCCCCTCCCCTCTGCGCCGGAGACCCCGCGGGGCGGTGGCCGCGACTGCAGCGCCCTGTCCCGCCCTACCGCACAGGCGGGCACAGGGAGGGCGGGGGGCTGGGAACTACTTGTTCTGTAGTAACCGGCGCGCAAAGTTACACACCGTCTGAGANGGCGGAGGACAGACCGCACCGCCGCCGAGCTGCCCGCGCGCTTCTGAGCCAGCGGCGCCGCCGAGCCGCCTCTTAACTCTCAATATTTTGGTGCGGGCAGAGTGCGGCGAGCGCGCCGAGAATATCCCTNGGGGGCGGGGCGCCAGCAGCGCCGGGGCACGGTGGGCCGCGGCTCCGCGCCGCCCGCCTGGGGCGCAGGCAGCCCCGGCACGGTGGTTGGAGCCCTCTCGTTATGCCAGCCGGTGCTCCCCAGTGAACACGCGGCGCGCTCCCTTCACCCTAAGCGGCAATTCCTCTTCTTCCCCAGCGCTGCCCCCTCGCCTCGGCACAGTTCGGCCCCATGCCAGCGCCGGGGGACGCCGGCGCCTGCCCTCCGCGCCTGCCTCTGTCAGTCAGCTCCCCTGTGCGGAAGCCCCGCGGGACCGGTGCGGCGCGACGGCGGGCGCCGGAGTCCTGGCGGCGCAGCTCGGAGCAGCTGAGCGGTTCCCGCCCCGCCGAGGTGCCGCGCTGGGAGAGGGCACGGAGCCGTTCCACTTCCCGGCGCTGCCGCCGGCCGCCCGCCCCGCCCCGCAGGGGGCGCTGCGTCAACAGGAATGGGGGCGCGTCCCGTCCGGCGGGCTCGCGGGGGTCCCGGTGCCCTGAGGCTGCGGCCGCGCCGATCACAGAGGTCCGGGCTCCGCCGTTGCCAGGCCCGCGGCTCTGGCCTTTTCTGACGGGACACCGAGACAGTTAGGAGCGCCCACTCAGAGGGAGAAGCCCAAGGGCATCCAAGGAATCTTGCCGGGTGTCTGTCCAGCAGAGCTGTGGGCGACTGCTTTAGAAATTAATGGGTGCCGTGCTGGGTGGGCAACAGTTTCTTAATAACTCCTCCAGCAGCTACTTAGAGCCCAGCCCAGATGCGCTCGCAGGGCCGGCGCTGACGGGGGGAGCACCCCGCCTTCTGTAGACTGCTGGGCGGGCGCCCCTCCGCACCCTGTCACCGCCGCCCTGTCACCCACCGCGGCAGGTGCGCGGAAGGGAAAGGCAGCGGGGTCGGAGGGACCGGTGCTCAGCCGGGATCCCGGACATGAGGGTGTTTTCGGCAGCCCCTCCCACCCTGGGCTCTCGGGGAGTGCCTAGCAGTTGGCATTGTCTGATAATAGTAGTGCTGCAATCCCGGGCAGTCGTGCCCATAAACAAAGCAAGGGCTTCTAGGGAGAGGTAATAGCTTTTATTAGATTAGACGAGCTGATGTAAAGGTCAGGTTTGCAGGCGCAATTTCAACCCTTCATGTCCCAGAACGTATTTTTTGAAGATAGATCAGTTTGGCTATAAAAGTTACTACTTTTCGTACAGACCAATTTGCAGAGGCTCTAAAATAAACCATTGAGTTTATTGAATAGCTAAGGAATTCAGGAGGTTTCATGTTTATGGATTTTTTTTCCTTAACGCTAGTGATTTGGATTTATGAGATAAAGTAATAAAAAAAGATGGTTGTTTTTTTCTTTTTTTCTTTTTTATTTGTTTTGGACCCTGCCTTTTGGCTGTCTCCAATCACATTAATAAAAGTTAATATGTGTAAGTGCTAATTATTTAGGGAATTAATACTGCAAGTTGTTACTAATTCCTGCTTTTTTTACATGACCAGGCATGAAAAATTGTGGATGTATCACTGTCTGCAAACGTAAAAACATCAGGCCTTGTAATTCCAACTGTATTTGGAATTGCTTAAATTCATCTCTCTGTGTGGCCAATCCATAGTAAATCAGCAATACACTTGCCTTGAATCAGTTCCCTCAAAATCCTGTTGTGTTTAAGCTACATCTTCAGCTGTGTCAGCCATCAAANACCCCAAGCTAAGAAAACATCATTAATGTGTAACCAAAAAAAAAAAAAAAAAAAAAGACATACCTTTCCACATCTCTATTTGTAACAAAATGGTAATCTAAAATTTCTGAGATCAATCCTGGCATTGCTGTACCTCCCAATCTGATTTGTATTTTCACACCAGTGTGGAAGGGAGTTTATTTTACATTTAACATTAAGGAAAAAAGGATAGCTACTGTAAAAAAAAAAAAAAGTGATAAGGGGGTATTTGTTCTTCATTCACTTAATTTTGGCAGACAGACATTTAATTTGTATACAACTACAAGCACTCTTGGTTTGACAGAATTACAAATGGGTCCCAGACATGAAATTTACCCTGTCTTTATACATAAGCCTTTCATGGGTTTGTGGTGCTCCTTTTGATCTGGCTTGGAACATGCAGTTCAGTGGTCCTAAACAATTATAGCTGCAGAAATATTTTATAAACTTTTTTTGGCCACTTTAACAGTGGCTTTGCAACTATAAATGGAAAATCATTCATGGGTAGGATGACAGTTTGATTTAGAATTCATTTTTCTGTGCAACAGTCCCTGGGCAGGAGTGAGTTTGTCAGGCACAGAAATACAGAAGATCCATGGAAGTTTCTGCTTGCAGAACAGTACTACCTTCAGGCTGCCCTTTAATGTCTGTAAACTCAGCTCAAAGTTTGCACTGGCACATCATCAGGTACTGCACCAATGACATTAATGGGCTCTAATATATACTTATAGCCATTGTAGGTCTTCTGGATGGGACTACCAAAATGCATGTGTTCTCAAAATGTGACTGTAAGGAATGCTGCTAAGAATGCTCAGGCTGTAAATGTCCATTAAGCTTACAAGAATATTGGTATTTCTAGGTCACTCAACCTCCTTATATGTCAGAGCTCCTAGCTCCCTTAATGACTCTTTTCTTGATTCTCTTCAGTCTCTCTTCTATTTGGCAACAGGACAAGTGAGCGCCGTACTCTAGATGTGGCTTCATCTGTGCTGAAGAGAGGGCGATAATCATGTCCCTTGACCTGCTGGCTGTGGCACCCCAAGATGTGGTCAGTGTTCATTACTGCAGGCACACACTGCTGACTTTTTTGGTTTGTGGTCCTCTGGGTCTTCTCCTGTGGAACCGTTAGTTCCAGCCTGTACTTCTCCCTAACTATATCCTGTCCCAGATGTGGGATCTTGGCATTCTCAATTTTGGAAGTCCAGTACAAATGTATGTGTTACACATTTGTTCAACTGGTTAAAGTCTGAATAGCAGCTATACCCGCCAGTATACCAACGGCCCCCTTTAATTTGGTGTCACCTTGTATTTCCAAAGGTTATGGATGAAAAAGTTAACCTTGGAATCACCTGCTAATTTGGCTTAAAACAGTTATTAGCTACCTTTTGAGGCCCATGACTTGTCTAGTTTTTAATGCACCTTGTAGTACACCTATATCTTCTGAATTTGCCTGCAGATGCTGAAAAACTATCAAAGTTCTGGCTTGTCTTAGGTTGCAATATGTAACCAAAAATGTTTATTCTATTTTCCATCTGTTGAAACTAGCTGGGGAGGTGTTTGCTTTATCTCGTGTGTAACCCATTCCTCCAGGGGGGAGGGTGCCTTCTGCTAATGGGCCAGCTGTTAAAACCAGGTGGAGCAATGTTCCTTATCTCTTCCACGTCCCATCCTCCCTCGGGGGATATCTTCTGGTAATGGGCCATTAAGGCTCACCACATGACTGAAAACATTACATCATCCCATTGTGAAATGCTCCACCCAGTGGGGGGAGCCAGCCTTTCCTACTTAGATAAAACTGAGACTCAGGAACACCAGGACAGCATGTTTTCCACTGGATTACAGAGGAAAACCGGATCCATCTCACCACTACTGAACCCTTTCTACAGGATCATCTCTACTTCAACAGAACCACATTTGTTACTCCAGGACTATTTACTTGGACTGCTTCCAACACCCTGACCATTAGGGTGTCAGATCATATCCCTGACTCTGTCAGGGTTTCTAGGATTTTTGTTTGGTTTTTTTGCTTGGGTTTGTTTTTTGGGTTTTGGGGTTTTTTTGGTACTACTACGTTTGTATTTTTAATATTCCTAGTAAAGAACTGTTATTCCTATTCCCAAACCTTTGCCTGAAAGCCTCTAATTGCAAAATTATAATAATTTGGAGGGAGGGGGTTTACATTCTCCATTCCAAGGGGAGCTCCAGCTTTCCCTAGCAGATACCTGTCTTTCCAAACAAAGACATGGCTACAGAGAAGGGGAGCAACACCTACTCTAATCTCACCCAGAAAAGCCTATAATGTAGTTGTAGAAGACAATCAGAGTGGTTTGTCCTTGGGAAATGCAAAATGGGTGTTGTCAATAACATTATTGTTGTCATGGTAATGATTTCCATGAGTAGTTGCTCCGTAATTTCCCCAGCAACTGAGAGAAGGGTGATCATCTTTTCACCACCCAGATCCTCGTTTTGCAATTTCCTAAGAGAGACATAACATTTTTATAGTTAGAAACATCCTCTGATCACTGTGACCTTTCACAAGGGACTGAGAATGCCCTTCCAATGACTTTTGATGTCACTCTTAGTACTCTCAGATGTATCCTATCCAATCCCATGGACATGTATGACAATTCTAGCTTGTTTAATTCGACCCTGACTTGATCCTTGTTACTTGACATGGAA
Organism: Hylia prasina; assembly: GCA_013397195.1. Classification (NCBI taxonomy): domain Eukaryota; kingdom Metazoa; phylum Chordata; class Aves; order Passeriformes; family Sylviidae; genus Hylia; species Hylia prasina. Next base: position 695,599 of record VYXD01014098.1, on the reverse strand, counting down.
CTCTGGGATCCCTGAGCGCAGACCATGCCAGTAGAAACAGATAAAATGAATACCCATGTGCTGTGTCACAAGGTCACCTGTATTCAGCAGCTGGCCTAGATTTTACTCAGTCTCCTATTTTGCTGCAAAAGTGTCCTTACCCATTACATCCTTCAGGAACTGCTTGTAAGCACTGCCCATCTAATTCCATCCCTGCATCCCCAGGAAATGCTCCTGAGTTCCTACTCATTGTGTCCCCACTTCCACCTCCCATATGCTTGGTTTTTGTTGTTGAGCTCAGTCATATATACCCTGTGCTGATAAGGAAGGCTTCTGCTATATTTGCTTGTTTGTTTGCAAATTAGGACACATAAGAGAGATGAAAGGCTCTGCCAGGTCTTACAGATAAGTTGTTATTCCACTTCTTCCAGCAACTCCAGTGTTTTTCTTCTGACCAATGTGTCTTGTGAAGCCAAAACCTGTCTTTATTGCTTTGCATTTAAGAACATGTTGAAATTATGAATCAATAGAGAATCATAGAATCCTAGAATATGAGAGAATCATAGAATATGCTGAGTTGGAAGGGACCCGTCAGGATCATCATCTGGCCCTGTGCAGAACACCCAAAGACTCACACCATGTGCCTGAGAGTGTTGTTCAAATGCTTCTTGAACTCTGTCAGGCCAGTGCTTTGACCATTTCCCTGGGGAACCTGTTCAGTGCTCAGCCACCTTCTGGGTGAAAAGTTTTTTCCTCATTTTCAACCTAAACCTCCCCTGACTCAGCTTCACCTTGTTTTTTCAAGTGCTGTCATGGGTCATAAGAGTGATGAGATCAGTGGCTGCCCCTTTACTCCCCCTGTGAGGATGTTGTAGACTGCAGTGAGGGCACCCCTCAGTCTCCTCCAAGCTGAACAGACCAAGTGACCTCAGCTGCTTCTCATGCTTTTCCTTCAAACCCTTCATCATCCTCATGACCCTCCTTTGGACAATCTCTAATAGCTTAATGTCTTTTTTATGTTGTGGCACCCAAAACTGCCCCCAGGACTTGAGGTGAGGCTGCAGAGCAGAGCAGAGCAGGACAATCCCCTGCCTCACCCATCCAACAATGCTGTGCCTGATGCAACCCAAGACATGGCTGGCCCTCCTGGCTGCCAGGGCACCATTGGCTCATGTTCATTGAAAGATATTGACAACTTCTTCAGTAACACACCATACATTTCCACATATGGGACATCTTTTCCCTTTATAAATCAATATCCTGAGTGTATTCAGTCAAAGTTGACTCCTATCATAAGCATTAGTGAGACCAGTGTTGAGGTACTGTTAAAAGAAGACTGAAAACTGAAAGGGCTTTCAAAGAGATAACAAAGTTTAGGACTGGTATCTTAAAACATGAAGCTCTACTAGCTCAATCTACTTTGTTTATTTGATCTCTTACCATAACAGACTAGAAGTAGCTAAAACTTATTTTTTCCTCACCTGGTATTTGCTAGCTCTTTAAGTCTCACACAGGAAGAGTTTCCTAGGCTGAGAACTGAGAGAAAACAACAAACTCTAGAAGTAAAGTACAGGTAAGTTACAGAGCCTCACTCTGGTAATTGAAAACCTGGTATTGAAACTGGATTTAAAATAATGCAAGAAGATATGCTTGTGTGTAAAAAGAACTTGCAGCTTTGATGCTCAGCTTGCATTAGATACCATGACATTGTGTCAAGTGAAGTCAGACTGGAAAGTCTCTGGAGCTTTAATATTTATGATTCAAAAAGCATGACTCTGTACAGAACTGAGTTCTCAGGACCTCGTCTTTCACTGTTTTGCAGGTAGCACTTTGTATTCAGTAGAGAGATTGCACAATTTCAGCAGCTGTTTTCCCTATTTCAAAAAATATATTAAAGAACTAAAGAGGGATCAAGGAAAGGTAAGACAATGACTGAGGATATGGAAAAAACCTCTTTTGAAAGATTAGGCCTTTTTTCACTTTAGAGGGAAGATCAAGAAAGGGGCTACAGTAAAATAACCATCTAGGTACCATAGATCAGATGACTGTGTTCTCTCTCATTTAACATGAGCTAAGAAACATCAAGGAGAATTAAAAGGTAACTTTCAAAACTGAAAAAATACCAAACCCAACCTGTAATTACCTCTATATATAAAACTTGTAATTAGACCATGGAACTCACTGCCAAGTCACAAAGGCCAAGAATGTAACAAGATTAAAAAGAGTATTGTATTTTTAGTGATAACAAGTATATTCAAAGTTATAATTGGAGGATAAAAATAGTAGAAGGGCTATTAAGTATCAAATTTCAACACGGAAAACAACTTTATGTCTTGTTGAAGGAGTTGATACTGTCATCAGCAAATTAATGAATAAAGAATGTAAGTAAGGAGTAAGGAATATGGTCCACCTCTGCCTGCTCTGGAGTCTTTATATAGAGTGAGCCAGAGTGGTAGAGTGTTTGTGTACCAAGGCAATTCTTAATAAAGTCCTGTATTTGCTCCTGTACTTCTGTTTGTGCCAGTAGCGTTATATTTGAACTGCTGCAATGATGTGAAAAATTGATCTGGATTCAATGATTGTTTAATGGGATAATGTTTTTCAACCTATAATCTATGTATTGATGGAAATAGTAAGACATCACAAACTGTTCAATGAATTCTGTGTTTGCCCACATGCACCAAATGAAATTATAGAGGGAAAAAAAACCAGCAAAAGACCCCAAGGATTACGTCTATTTGTTATTTTGTAAAATTACCAAGTTGTAAAAGTAGGTGAATAGATAATCCTTACATTAAAATGAAAGAAACACTGAAACAGATGATCTCAACATTTTGTGTAAAAGTTTAGAGGCACATTTATTGTATCATTGTTGCATCATTGCTGTATGGGATGAAGCAAAAAAAACCCCATTGTTTTTATGACTGTGTTTGAGAATATATAGAAATGTTACAGAAATGTTAGAGTACAGATGAAACTGGATTGTGTTCTACCTTTCCTTTGAAGTGTGAAGATGCAAAAGCCTTATCTGAGTTGTGACCATCATCGTTACAAGACTTAGATCATTCCATTGTATCTGTAACCTGATCCAAAAGGCTGTACTCCCAGTAAAATAATTCAGCAATTTGTTAATAATAAATTCATTATAACAGTGTCAATATGAATGTGTTTTGCTATATTTGAGAATAGATAAAGTTTAATTGGTTTTCAATAATTATAATAAGTAATAAAATAGCTGAAGACTTGCAAAAAAAGACAATATACAGAGCTGTCAGCTCTCCATTTGATCTTTCTTGAATCTTGACACTAAATTTAAACTCAAACCTAATACCAACATTGTAAGCCAAAATATTATGTTTATATGGTCCTATGCTACTAATTTCTTCTCAATATATAGATACATTTCTAATTTTAAAAACAAGAGGAGTAATTTAAAGGAGTCTGAAAGGACAGTTGGTGGGTGAGTTAAATGAAGATCTGTTATAATAATATGGTCATTGCAATATGGAACATAATGGAATAAGTTCACGTTTCAAATGTAATAAGTGGATGCACTTTGGCACAACAGTTTGTCAACCAGTTTTATGACTATGTAAGTTCCTAATTAAGGCCTGATGAGCAAAAATTCAGCAGTATAAAGCTTTCTGACCTTTCCTACTATCTTAGCATTACTACCTGTGTGCTTCCACTTCCACTTTCTCCACTACAGCTTCTCAACCACTCTGTAATGAGAAAAATACTATGGAGTACTGTAGAGAAATAAGATCTGTCCTTTGAACCATATACAGGAAGGAACCACCAGATTGCTTTGTATGGGTGTGCCCCGGCTCTCTGATTGACAACTTACTGGTGTTCCTGGTCTTTGCTGATCTAAAAGGATGTAATTATTAACCAGCAAAACCTCCACTCCTGCATGTGCATCCCATGTGTAGTCCTCTGCGGAGCTGCTACCAGTCACTGCTACTGTTGTTAGTACTAGACACAAAACAGCATCATTAGCAAGCTGAGGATCCTCGATACTATGCTAGTGTGTGTAACTGAAAACAGAATTTCACGTGGAGAAGGTTATGTATTGAGTAAATTTTTTTGTAAGTATAATAACTCTTACCAGAATAGGCTGCCGTTTCTATTTTTTGAAGTTGGATTAAGCCTATGAGAAGAACAGTTCCAGTTAGCATATATAAAAAGTTAATACCTGATTTGTTAATGTACTATTAAAATAATAATAACAAAGAAGGGGAAGTAATGAGTATCCTGAAATGATCTTTGATCAAGGCTCAGCTGAATACACTCCTGTCCTTCTAAACCAAGACAACTCCAATATTTGTATTATAATCTAAAACATAGTGACTGTCCTTGCTCAGTGTTTTAGTCATAGATAAGTAAAGAATGTACCATAAACCGCATGACTGTATGATCAAAGGACACCTTACTGTGTGTGTCTTATCTGTAGTCATATACTAACTTTGTGATAATAATATTTCATTTCCTGTCGTCTTTCCATGGACTTCATAAAGAATATCATAGTCTATGCTAACCAGTGTCTCATAATTTTTAAAATTGTTTTCTAAATGTGAAAATCTAGCAAAAAATATGCTACCATGCTATTACACTTTCTGAAGGGATGATTTAACTCATATTTCAAGCTGGTAAGTCTCTTAGGCCACTCAAAAATATGTCCTCAGAAAAACAGGACAAGAGAACACAATTTGGCAGCAAAAGCTGAGACATTGAAGACAATAAGTCCACCCTGGTTGAATAAGAGCATATATTACTTGAATTTTTTGGCAGTCACTTTTGACCAACCTCAGTACTACTGTGGACATTCATCAAGAAGAAGTGTATGTCTAAAAAGACACCTAATAGAGTTTGGCAGCGAGCAACAACAAACATCCTCTTGTGAATGAAACTTTGTTTTGTGATGAAAGTACTAAAATACCCCAGTGGTTAAGGCTTTGTAAAAGAAAGAAAGATCTATTTTCTAGGCTCTTGACACTAAGAAGAGACACAGTTGTAGCTTCTGAGCAAGGTCTTCTACCAGGCTAATGTTACTCTGCGTGTAGCAGCCTCTGAAACAAAGGGCATGTAATTCTGAGCACAAGATTCCATGGACATATTTTCTCTTGGGTATATTCAACAATAAAGTGATTCTTGAGGGTAGGCAGTGCTGATTATTTTTGAGCCTTGAGTATTTAAATTTCACATTAAATCACAGTTGAGGCATTCTGACTGTGTCCTTCCTGATTAGGGTAATCTTGTGTGGTGGGGGAATACTGGACTCTAAATCCTGGTACAGGTTATTTCTGTATTTGTTGTATAAAATGACACTTATACTAAGATATAAAATGCATATGTTATATGAGGTGAAAAAGAACAAAGTTATTTGCATTTAAGAGATACAGAAAAAAGGGTATTGAAGGAGCTGGAACAGTGTTGAACATGCTGCTAAGAATGTCCTTTAGTTGGTACTGAAGTAGAAGCTATGGATAATTATGAGGTTGATGGAGCTGGAAACCGTAAAAGATTGAATGGCTTAGCAGCAAGAAAGTCGGTAGAAAAGCCAAAGGTATATCCAGCACTTCTTAGGCTAGGGAATGGTGACTGGGCCGCCTTTTCTGCATGACACTCAAGAAGGAAACTGATGACAAGCATCACTCTGTCTTCCACAAATAGCAGGAGCAGCTAGCAGTATTCTGCTTCTGAAAACTTTGGTTGTTTGGTAGTAAGTCAGACAATATTTAGTAGTCCGGAATTTATATTTAAAATACATGTGAGAAAGCCTGTGCAGATAGTTCTATTAGGGTTGTAGACAAAGATATTTATCACTTTCTGTTAAGAATTGTGGCTTCTGTTACTATGTAGAGTTTGTGTTACTTCCTCACATGGAGAAGCTCTGTGTCCTTCTCTTGTTATTCTTGCTACACTCAGAATCCCTGATATGTTTAGTTAGGTGGCCTAGCAATGAACTACATAATTTTGAGTCAATTTTTCAGGATAAATGCAGTCATCTTGCTGTAACACTTCAGTGAGATATCAGTCATGCTTCCAGAGAAGCAACCAACAGGAATGCATGCATTTGTATACTGCTCTCACATAAATTTAGACCATATAAATATGAACTGAAAGAAGCTGCCTGGAGGAATGTCTGAGTCATCATCGCTGGGGGTTTTTATAAGGTATGTAGATTTGGCATTTATGGATATTGTTTACTGGTGGACTTGGTAGTGCTTGGCAGTTTACGACTGGACTCGATCTTAAGGGTCTTTTCCAACCTAAATGATTCTATGATACTAGGAACAGAAGTGGTATTTGGTAAGATTAAATAATACATAGTAGCAATTCCCCATTAAACTGATGTCCTGTTGCAGCTGTACCATTAGTTTCCCTTGCATCATAACAATTCTACTTTGAAGTATTGG
>VYXD01014098.1:675480-689155 GCA_013397195.1 Hylia prasina | reverse complement strand
AAAAAAAAAAAAAAAATCCGAAAGGCAAAACAAAAGGCAATCTGGAGTCTTCAAAATGTATTGAAATTCTCAAGGATCCAGATGATTCATGATTTTTGGGAGAAAGTAACTCAGGCCTGTTTATCTTTTTGTGATAATTTTTGCTTGATTCTCTTCAACATCATACTTAGCTAATATTGGAAAAGGGAATATATATGTTATTTTATGGTACAAAAGCTGTGTTACTTAGCTGTGTTCCAGATACAAAACAGAAACATACTGAACACCTCTGCCCTTTCATTAACATTAACAATTTTGTCATCTTCATTTTCTGATGTAATTTACATTCATGGTACTCTGTAACAACATTCACAGGAACTAGGATTTCTTTTACTCTCAAATTTTATTAAAAATCAATTCTTGTCCTTATTCTTATTTCTCTGCCTATAGTTTTAATTTCACCTGTTACCTGGTTTTCTTAACATAATATTTTACATTTTTTGATTCCATATTTAATTATTGTTCTTTGCCATCTGTCTGCAGGCAAATTTGGCTTATCTATATTAATGATACTTAAAAAAGAGAAAAATGTGAGAAACAATAATAATTTCCTACATTTTGAAAATGTGTGAAATACGTGTTGAAAGTAGTGTCTCTGAAGTTTAAATCTAAAGAGTCATAATTACAAATCTGTCTTGTAGTCAAAAAGAAGAGGATGCATCAATGCTGAGTTGCTTGCTACACAATTACTTTTCATACCATTTCCTAGATGAACTTTCCAGTGAAATAGAGGATTTAAATTCATGATATGAGTGTTGAAGGCCGTATTTAGGTGTGTAAAAACTTTGTGTCTGAGAATATTTATAGACTTGAGCCACCAAACTAAAATTTCTCTATATATAATATATAGAAATATTTATCTATATAATTATATTACTAATTATATAATAGAATTATTAATGGTTTATAATATATTTAAATAACATAATATTTATATTTTACACAATTTAAATATAATGTAATAATTATTTAATTATATCATTAATTATATATAATTATGATATTGATTATATATGTACTATAATATATAATATACATATTATATATTTTATATATTTATATGTTTTTATTGAATGTATATATACATATATATATAACTAATATGTATTGCTTCCTTCAGTTTTGTGCCTTGCCCCTAAGAAAGCCACTGCCACTCTTGGGACAAAGGTGGCTGGTGCACTTGTTGGTCTGATTATTAACATAAAGCATCTTAAATCTGAATCCTTTCAGCTGAGAATATCCCTAAGAAAAATAAGTCTTGCATTACAAAAAAATATAATCTAGTTATAGTTTATTTAAATACTGTGCAAGTAAAAATCAGCAAATCATAGTGGTACCAGTTCTGCCTGACCACCTCTAATTCCTAAGAGAAGCTGTTATGTCTGCTGGCATTTATTGGCATATTATTATTGATACTTCTGTTTGTTCTGACCTCACAAGGATTTCAGATTCAGTTTTGAATTCTCAGTGGTTTTTCTCCACTGAATTAAAAAAGATTTCTATTGCTATCAGAGAAATTTAAATAAGACAATTGCAGACACATATATGCAGTTGTGGTTTGCTGTCCCATTGCTTTTTTATCATTCCTATTTTGTACTTAAGTTTGCTGGAACAAAGGGGCCTGTTTTTCACTCCTTTTTCCACCTCAGGTGAAAGAGCTAATAGGATAAAAATTTGTCAATCTTGGGGGTCATATATCTGAAAAATAGATTTAAGTGTGTACACTCAAATATCTTGTAATTAGTTTCATTTTTCATGTCACATGTCAAATTATATTTTATTGTTCACTTTTGCTTTTGGTTGTTTGGGGGTTTTGTTTTTTGGTTGTTGGTTTTTTTGGGTGTGCGTAGGTGCATGATTATCCTTATTGCTGAACTTTGCCCTTTGACAGGAAATAATCAGTGTAAGGATGAAAGAGCAAATGCAATTCATTGCTTGTTCTGGTTTCAGAGTTACACTGCAGATAATGGTGTCATAATGCACAATGCAACTGTGTATAACATGAAATTGGCATGATGGGCTTTAAGAGCATAATAAGGAATCACAGAATGCATTGAATTGAATGTAAAAGCTTTCGTCTTAGACTAGTTGTCACTGTAATGAGTCTTTTCTTAATGCCATAATCATGTTAGTAACAATGAATGTCATACCAAGTCCAGGAGCAAACCAGCTTTTGTAATGTATGAAGGAACAGAAATGTCTGTTACACTTGTGTATTAAACTGTACCCTAAATGTTCAGAAAAAAGCAAAATAAAGTATTGCCTTCTGCTTCCTTCGTACAGAAGCAAGATGGCAAAAATCTGGTATTCAAAATTTACTATGTATGCCTTCAGTATGTCTTCATACTGTCAACAAGATGAGGGTTATATTGTGATGGACCAAGTGTCTACTACAGACTATACATACTACTTCAGTAAATTGCAAATGTAAACTTGTTAAATTGCCTTTAGTTCCAGAGGTTCCTGGTGTGCCTGCTCTTATATCAGTGGTGAACAGCTCCATCCACAGCTTCATCAGCAAATAAGGTACCTCTCCTCTAACCTCTCTATCCCAAGATATCTGAATGTGGAACTGTTCAATATTGCTTCCTTGTTTTTGTGATGACATCCGTTCTTCCCAAAGATGTGATTATGCATTGTCAAGAACATAAAAGGCTCTCCTAAAATATTTTGTATGCAAGGTATTGATGCCATCCACCAAAGTTTTTTGGCCTTGTAAGAGTAATTGGCTCCGGGAAATTTCTTATCTTGGTTGTTTTTCTTCTGTATGAAAGGAGAAGGACAAGAGAGAAAGAGTACATTAAAACCTTCCAGGATAGTCCTGCTGCAGATCCCTGAAGTGTGACTTGACCCAATGGTACTATATTATAAAAAAGAGGGCTGTCTGTCTGTTAGATACTATGGACCTTTTTAAGAAATAAGGAATAGGTAAAGACCAAAGAGCATTGATATGGTGTGAAGGCACAATAGTGCACAAAGTTCTGGATGTTGGCTGGAGTAAGCTCTTCAAGGGCATCCTAAGATGTCTAGGTTGTGTGTGGATTTGCTTTGAAGTTCTTGAGTTCAGAGAAATCAAGAGAAGAGTCTCTTGAATGTAGATTCTGACGCACTCAGCAAAGTTGGGATTTGATAGCATCACTATACAGTTATGTAAAACATAAATTCATTTAAAGTATGTGAAGTGCTAGGATAATAGGATTCTTTTCATCCATCTTTCTCTTAGTGTTTCATCTATCTTCACAAGCAACACCTTTGCTGGAACTGTAAATCTCTCCTTGAACACCGACCATCAGTTTTCCTGTAAGAATACCTATTTTTCTAATGGGCCTGAGTATGCCTGACTGGACTGTGATTGTGTGTTATTGTGGAAGGAGGTGCTCTTTTTCCTTTCCTACCTGCTTCTACCCACACCATTCCCAGTGGTTTCTTGCATTGATGTTAGCATGCAGTAGAACCATGGCTGATTTATCCCTTTGTCTTTATAGAATGAGACTCGTAAAGAAATACCCAGACTCAGTGCACTTAGACATACCTTGTCTAAGTCAGTCATCAAAGATGATCAGGAGCAGCAAGACAAACACTGCAAGAGCCAGCAATTAGTTTCACTTAGGCTGCAGAACAGCCATGTTTTTGAGTGTTGTTTATTGGCAACAACAGATTAGTTAAGCCAAAGGTACCATGGTCCAGCCCTCCATTGTTTGCTATATATTTTTACTTTCACCTTTATGCTGGTGCTCATGCTTGTCTAAAAGGTGCTTCACATGAGATTGTCTCAAGGCTTCAAATACTTACTGCAGCACAAAGTATTCCTTCTGGATTGTCAAATGTGGAGGAAGTTGAAGCAATATGGATGAATTTCCTGTGGAATCAGAAAGGTAGTGTTCCCAATCCTTCCACTTTAGTTCTCTTCTTCTGTGGGAGAACAATATAAATACCGTGTTCAGATCCCATAAATTAGTAAGAGAAAATCTGTTTGTCCCAGTGTCAAATTCCAAAACACTGCAATATTCAGTTTCCAGATTTTGTAATTGTGCAGAAGCCCAAGTTCTCTACTATGTAGATAGAATCCAATAAGCAGAAAATGTCAGAAAAAACATAAAATCCAATCTCCTCTTTTGCCTGTCACCTCACTGGAGGAACTGGGACAGACTATATCTGGTAAACCACAATCAGCATTGGGGTAGTTATGACTAGCAGCCTTGCAGCAGAAATGTTTGACTTAATATGAGCTTGGGCAGGGAGGGGAATCTCTTTCTCTAAGTGTCATTCAATTATTTTCTCTCTCTTTTTCTTTTTTTTTCTACAATACCTGCATTAGTGATCAAAACTTGTACTAATTGACAATGCCTTAAGTAAAAATCTGCATTGTACTGTTTTTTCTGTGACATTATGATTGCATGTATACTCTACAAATAGCTGTAGCAACTGAAGCAAGATAACCTACTATGGCTTTCTAGGTGCATACTGTGACCTTCTGTTATACTTTATCTTATCCTGAACTTCAGCTGAAAATTTCCATGTGCTCTTTCTACTTTCTTCTTGGCAAAATCAGATAAGTTATTTCAAATAATTTATTTAACAATGTGAAGGCTGATGTGGCTTGAGGAAAGCTAGGAAGGACTTTACCCAGTTTAGAGCAGAGGAACTGGTAAAGGAGTTCTGTCATGGGAAAGCCTTGCTACATGGCATGCCATTTTGCAAAGCTGTAGGTGTAGCAATCTCCAATGGCAGTGTGATGATGGAAAACTGGAACCTTTGGCTGCCATGAGGTATTGCTGTCCTCTTTCCTGGCTCTCTAATGCTGTGGATTGATAGCACCAGTCATGCCTGCCTACACCAGTTGAAGAACATACTGCTCTCTTCTGAGTGCAACTAGACTGTAGATCTGTGAGTATTCCCTAACATACTTCAGGCAAAAGTGTTAGCAGGACCTCTATTTAAATCCTTTAAAGCAACTTACGTATCTTGACCAAAGTGGGTTAGGGACTCCTTTTAGGTGTGTATCTGGAAGGGGCTGCCCATAGCTCTGCTCAGCTACATTACAGAGTTCAGACTGCTATATCTTCTGAGGTTAGACTGCGTCCTGTACCTGAAGAAGACTTATTTGGAGCAACTTGTAATATTTTAATTAATTTATAGATACATTTTCTTTCCTTCTGTCAAGTTAGTTGTGCTTCACTTAACAGCATGTTCTCTGAGTCATATGTTTCATTCTTTGTCTCCCTAGGCCTCTTTAGCCTGTTTGGAGATAGAAGACATAATCGTATCTGTGAATCACAGATTACTGGAGGCTGTGAGAATGTACAGAGCTTATATATTCTATGTTTTCCCTGTTTGTGTGCTCTTCCCTAGGCATCTGCTAATCGTCACTGTCGGAAATTGAATTATTAGGCTAAAGAGATCTTTGGTTTTACCTGTTATTGCTGTTCTTATAGCTTATTTCTATATGGTTCCAGGAAGACAGGAGCTACTCTGTGACTTTGCAGCTTGTAATTCAGTAGGGAGATACTTTTCACTTTTCTGGCCATGTGCAATCAAGAAGAGGGAGAAGTTGAAGAAATATGTAGAAGTGTGAGGAAAAGTTTGTGTGGCCTTTCCACATAAACATGCAAGAGAGAAAGGAAAGACAATGAAAGCAGAGAATACAATTAAGAGGAAGGGTGGATGCTCTTCATTGATAGAGAAACAACAAAGGAACAAAGAATCTATTACTAAGACAAGGCATGAACTGAGGAAGACACTATATCAAAGGGAAGCAGACAGCACTGTAGCAAACTGTAGTAAAAGTAATACAAAAAGTTTACATAGGATTTTAAGAACAAATACAGATGGCAAAATCTGAAATTTATTTTTCAATTTTTTTTTTTTTTAGGAATTAAAAGCATTAGAGAAATGCATTTTGTGAATATTGTAAATTCTCATGCAGTGTTTTCAATGATGCATTAATTCACCTGTTCAAAATGCTTCAGTCATCAAATAATGGAACTTAAAATTGCAGTGTTTGTGTGTATGTGTGTGTGCATGTGTGCCTTTGTGGTTTGGGTGAAACTGGTATTTTTTCATTTGAATCAGACAAAGGTGGGGCCAGGGTGTTTTCTTTCAGGCATTTATTTATCATAGCTTACAGTTTGCTTTGTTGTTCAAACAGTATGTGACTCCACCCTCTCCCATTATTACCCAGCAAGGATACAAGGCTGCTTCAGAGAGTTTCTATGTTCATACTATTGAATTCTGGTGTCAAGTTGCTTTCTAATACCTTTAGGAGCAAGGCTTTGGAGGGTAAATTTTAAGTGTTGTATCTTGACTGCAATAATCTGTCTGTTGGGAAGCAAACAATGTTGAGAGAAAATTCTTATACTCTTCCTTTTTTTTAATAGGAAATAAATGGTCCTTTTCACTCTATTCCATGTGTTGGTGGCATGTGTGCATCCAGGATTGTGTCTGCTGTGTTTAAGAATGTATGGATTTGTTCTCCTGAAGGTATTTCAAAGGAATATGCTGACAGTACATGTAAGCACACCTTCATCTCCCCCATAGACAGGCTACCAGAAGTGGTTGCTCATGCTGGAAGGAAATAGTGCTTTATGCTAAGGGTGTCACAAATCACACCTCATGTTTCCAATGCAAATTTAGAGCTCCAGGAAGCAATCTGGTTCCTTCTATCCCAATACTCCCTGCAGAGTGATGCAATTCTTTAGTGTAGAATTGTCTTCAGTGTAGAATAGTAGCTGCAGACAAAGGTAAATTCATTAAAATTATGGGTGAAAAGGAAAATCAATGCTGTAAATACTTCTGCATGTGAAACTGGGTCATGAACCCATACAAATTTGTTGTGCTTGGACCTCTTATAGCATTTCTAGATTTCCCCAAGTCCTAAAATAGCAGAGAAGAAAGAGAGTGGAGTGTATAAAAATAAGGTGAATTGTCAGTCTCCTTGGGAAAGCTGTCAGTATGTTTCCTGCTATTGAAATATTTCTCACCTTTTTGGAGAGCAAAGTTCCATGCTTCAATGGTGCTGCTGAAAATTAATTTATTGCAGAATTTTGTTGTATCCAGTGTAGCACACAGAGAATATAGTTGCCTGTCTTCTCAGTCATAAACTTCTCCATGTCTACTTAGTAGTCACCTGTTCTTTTTGCTAATGTAGGTTCATTCTCAGAACAAAGATTCCTTGAAGTCTGTGTGTGTAGCACTCTAACACAGAGCACCAAATCCAAAAGCAGAAGGAATAACTATGCAAGGGAGCAGATTCATCAGAGGTCAGTCAGCAACATTTCTTGTAGATGACTAATGGTAAGGGATGGGCAAACCTTGTATTGTTTTGAGGTTTTGTGAACCTTGTGAACTGTACTTTTGGTTTCACAGGGTTTGTGAACTGCCCCCCCTCTTACCTTGTCCTTCTCCTTTAGTATTTTTCAGAATGGGGGTTTTGTTGATTTTTTTTTTAACTGTAAACAAGAGGTCCCTTTCTGTATGTATTAATGCTAAAAGAATCTTTCCACCTCAGCACATTCTCAGCAAACTACTGGGTGTGGGAAGTTTCTGTCCTTATCATCTCCTCTTTTTCTCATTTTAATGATATTTTCTTCTCAGAGCACAGTATAGAAAAGGGACCTTCTGGGTCACTATCAATAGAAACTACAGCTTATTATTTTTCTGGGTCTATCTAGCTCCAGTTTTTTAAAAAAGTTTTGTTTCTTTCTTTTAGCCTTCATTTAATCTGATTTATCTGATATTGTATGGTTCTACAGTAGATTCTTAAAAATTATGTTTGTGTTTGTATCTGCTCCCTTTTTTAGTCACTCAAATCCCTCTTTAAGGGCACAAATCAGAATCAGAACCCTCCTGTTTTCATTAAGGTCTTGCATCAAGTTAGGTCCTTCAACTCCACAAAATTTAAGAGGATTTTAGAATAGAAATCATATTTTTAAATAATTATCATCTGGAGGTGTGAAAGTGCTCAAAAGGAGTCCTAAAGAGATAGTTTTATAATACTACTTCCTCATTTAGATATCTGTTATACCATGTCTGTGTGCTACATGTTTAAAGCAGGTTGATTTATTGTGTAAACTGATACCACATTGCATTTGGTGAATTGTGAGGAGCAAACTTTTCTCAGACTTTACATTGGGGTGGCCTGAAAGGTGACCTACAAGAAATACTTGGGAATTTGGAAAGTTTGTCTAGTGAATTGTGTTTTGAATTTCTTTATCTTATAAATTGAATAGATTGTTTTTTCCTATTTTTGGCATGGTATTATGGTAGATTTGGTAGATTATTGCTATGTTGTAAATTTTGTCATTAGTGAATGCCAATTATGTTAATGAATTCTAGCTGGCCAATCAAAGAAGAGTCAAAGCTATTTTCTGTTTGTAAAATATACTAATTGAGATCACTATACACTGTTTAATTGTGTTGGTAAATACTCTAATGTTTCATTTCTAAACAGTTCATATTTTAATGGAGAAGGAAGAGTGGGGAATTTAGTAATTTGCCAAAAGTTAAGACATATTTTCTAATTACACAGATTATTCATTAACACCAATGCTTACAAAAATCCCTCAAGGCACAAATATATATATAATTTTTAAAAAAAGAAGTAATGCTTTATCTAAAATAGAACTTAAAACAGAAATCAAAGCCAACTTTGATGAATGCTTTGCACATTTTAAGCTGACTCTAGGGTATACAACAAATAGATGTGGAGTGCTGCAAAACTCAAATGTTGAAGCAACAGAGCACAGTCTGAATAGAGCCAAGATGTAGGAGAAGAATTGTCTAAAAGACCTTGGGGAAATTATAATGGACTAAATATTCAAACTATGCTGTGTGTGCAGCATTTCTGTACTGTTTACTACACTGCCATAAAAGGATTTCTCTACAAAGACAAGTGCTTTTACAAGAATTATAGATTTATAATGGAAACAGGCAGTCATCTGTCACTATATAATTGGAGAAAAATTGAAGGTCTTCAGTTTAATTCAGGTCTTCATGCAGGAATATCCTATTCATTTACATTACTGTACCAGAATTAATATTAGGGCCACCGACAGAGATGTGATTTACTACAAATAAAAGGATAGACTGGCAGATTTATATTCCCTAAGCACTTTCCCACAGCAACTCTTCTGATGACAAGCCAACCTAGCAAGTTTTGGCTTGCAGTTTCGGTGGTTTGCAAACTGTTTCATTTTGAAAGTATGGGAGTTACTCAACACCGGGGGCCAAATGATGATCTGAATTGTGCTGGAGTTTACATTCATGCTTCTCTGGTTGCTATTCTGGAAAAATTGCTAATGTACGCTATTGTTCAGATCGTGATCCAGTCCAGTTTCCTGTACCTAGTAGAAGGTGGTGGAAGAAAGAAAATGAGATTCACCTCATCTGTGGTAGATCTTTGAATGTGTCTGTCTTTTTTGCATTAAGTCTAGAGAAAGCCTAGGGCACATATTTTATACACCTACTGAACTGCCCTGCTAAGATGTGTATCTTTGCTCTGACTGTAGGAGCAGTCTGATTACCCAACTACCTTAGACCAACACCTCAACCTTTATACAGCTAGAATAAGGCAAAGGGAAACGGACTGGAAAGGGAGATTATGTATCCTCCATCAATGCTTTTGAAAGAAAATGTTCTTTTACATCAGCAATACTTTTGCTTGTAAAGGTGTTCCTACTTTTTTTTTATAGGGCAGATAAATGTCAGAAGTTCGCTAAACCTCAGAAGTCACTGTAATGTCATTCCTGAAATAGGAAATTTTAAAGAATGGGGGTTTTGTTGAAAAGAAAGTGAAGAACATGAACTCTAGTGGAAATACTGCCCTCTACTTTTTGCTGACTCTTCCCCAAGAGCAGAAATTGAGTTGCCTCATGGAAATTGCTTAACTATTTTTAGGGGTACCAGAAAATGAGAACTTATTTGTGTTGTTTTGTTTTGGGTATTTTTTGTTTGTTGTGGTTGTTGATGGTTTTGGATTTTTTTTTTTTTTTCCATATGATTGCAAATTTGTTTTCCTGGAGAAGTGAGCTCTGATTGAAAACATTTGTATAGCATTTCTGCTACTCTCAGTGTCTATCATGGAATGACTTCATGATACAGTCATTCCTTCAGCAAGGCTCAAGCAAAGCCTGTTGGGTAAGTGAAGAAATAAAGAGCTACTGTAAGAAAAACTCCAAGATCATGTCAAATGTAGGCTAACCAAAGAAGATCTAAGGGAGGCTGGAATGTTTCTTGTATCAAAGAGCTAATTAGTGGTGGGTGGAAAAGGATAAGGATGGTCATGGCCCAAGGTAAAAGTCATAAATTAGTTTAGACTTTGAATTTGAAAGACTTTTTCAAAAAAGAAATGGTGCTCTGGGACAGTCTTCTGGGTGGCAAAACAACTCCCCCAAACCGACTGTTACTATGAGCTTGGTCACTTTAAGAAGTTTATATAAATTATATAACAAAAAAATGCCTGCACTTGGTGATCCAAATATTGTCTTTTAATCATAGATTTTGAAGGCTATAACACAGAGAGCCCTCCTGTATTCCCTGCTTCTAGTCAAAGCTGTTATTAAGTATCAATATATATAGCTTAAGATACTTTCCTTTGTGATGAAAAAAGCACCTGAAAATATTGAAAAATGATCATAATTTCTTTGAAATTCTGTGAGTGAAAAAATGTTCTACAGTTTGATGGAGAAAGTAGAAAATTGATATTAAAATGCTATCTAGAGTAGGAAAATTTCTTGCCTGTTTTTGGCAGTTGTTCAACTGCAGAAGTAATATTTGTTACACAGATGAGTGCGCATAAAACTGGAAACCCCCCACTATTATACTTGCTAACTCAGATAATATTCCTGTTTGTGTCTTGGGTTTTAAAACTGATTTTTTAACATTCAGGTTATGTCATTACTGTGGCATTGTTTTGCACAAATAATGGGTTTATTCTACTTGGAATCTAATCTGTATTTTAAAATGATGACAGAATTTGGACTAGTACAAGACAGTTTAACTTCTAACTATGAAGGAAGATTTGTATTTGTGTTCTAAAGATCACATGTCTACATGCACACACACACTGATATATGCTCTTCACCTATCAAAATATTATCAATTAAGATTAAGAGTCAGACTTCAATCTGCAGGTGCAAGGGCACTTTCAGACTATAGCCTGTCCTTAAAACACCCTGTTGTTAATAAATGACTTTTTGTAAAACATACACATACCTTAAGATAAGTCAAAATAGTGAACAGAGGTCTTGACAAAAGTCCTGTATGATTGAAATTGTTAGCAGATATGTGCGTGCCTGTAGCACAGCACTAATGCACATAGTTGGAAAACAGACGCCCTGTCATAACCACACTGAAAAGGATTGCTGGAGTCCTTTTGCCAGAGACCAGACTAGCAACGTCGAAGTTAACTCAACTATATAGCTATCTTGGGTTATGGAACCAAAAATGTGTATTCTATTTTCATCTGCTGAAAGTAGTTGGGGAAATGTTTTTTTTTTCTTTATCTCTTGTTACTCTGGGGGGAGGGGGGCAGATGCCTTTCTGATAATGGCTCAGCTGTTAAAACCAGGTGGGGTATTGTTTCTTATTTCTTTCACCACCCATCCTCCCTCCAGGGGGATATTTTCTGCTAATGGGCCATTAAGGCTCACCAATGACATGACACATTTACATCATCCCACTGTGAGATGCCCCACCCAGTGGTGGGGAGCTCCATGGTCCCTACCTAGATAAAAACTGAGACTCAGCACACCAGGTATCCTGGATTCCAGATGAAGATCAAACCCATCTCACCATCACTGGATCCTTCTTCAACAGGATCATCTCTACTCCAACAGAACCCAAGGGGGTCATCTCTACTCCAACAGAACCACATCTGTTTTCTCCAGGAGGACTGCTTCTGAACACCCTGACCAACAGGTTGTCAGGTCGTGTCCCTGACTCTGTCAGTTTTTCTAGGCTTTTTGTTTGTCTGTTTGTTTGTCTTTTTGTACTATTACATTTGTATTTTTAATATTCCTAATAAAAGAACTGTTATGCCTATTCCCAAGTCTTTGGCTGAAAGCCCTTAATTGCAAAATTATAATAATTTGGAGGAAGGGGAGTTTACGTTCTCCATTCCAAGGAGACTCCAGCTTTCCCTAGTGGATACCTGTCTTCTAAACCAAGACAATAGCAAAGTCAGTTTTGATTTCTTTTCCCCATGCTACATGCTGTTGTAATATATATGTGATGACTGAAGGGTACTGAAGTGTTACTTTACTATTCCTAAGCATACAGAAGATTTCTCTTTAAATGGGATAACCATGTCTACAATGGTTGCTCTGCTCAAAACAATATCTCAGTTGTGCACACCTTGTTCTCCTCATGTCTGTACCTTTCTTGGATCAACCACAAGTTGTTTAATCCTGCTGTAATGGTTTTGTAATGTAATTTTTCCCCAGATGTGTCTCACCTCTCTTCCAAAGATTGTCCTGTTCAAAAAAATCAGTAGAAAAGAAAAGTTGGCCTGCTCCAAGACACTATCCCACAGTTTTGTCCGAACCTATGGTTGTAGACACTTAAGAAGCTTGACTTTTTTTGTTTGTTTTCTGGATTTATTCAGTGACTTTTATTTATTTATTCATGTAAGTCTTTTCCAAAGACAGTAATCTCCCAGAAGCTGATAGGATAGTAGTTTGGTGAGCAGTGCCTAAAATAATTAAAAGGAGATTTAACATAACTTTTTCTGTTAAAGACCTTACTAAACAATATTTTATGTCTATTCTTTAATTATTTTATTAGTCTTTTGTCTATGTAAAATAAACACATACCAGACAATGGGGCTTGATACTTTATTCTCTATGACTGTGTTCTCCAGCAGAATTTTTATATGACTTTTGTTGTTAGAAAAATTAAGGCTCGTTAGACAAATTTTAAAATATAAATGGGAAGGAGGTTTTAAAGGGCTGTATTGACAAGTCTAGCCACTTCACATTAGAGTTTTCACTACTATATTCTTGTTATGGGTTGACACAGTTTGATCCTGCCAGGACCTAAATTTCCATTGGAGAGGTTGAACACCTATCAGAGGCCAGTTCTTGGCTGTTTAACCAGTAAGAAAACAGGACTGCGACTTTTGAAAATATCGTATAAAAAGCTGAGAAGGCGGAGCATCCGATCTCTTTCTCTCCTGGCAAGCGACCAGGTAACATCTCGCGGCGGCTGCCGTGAGGGGCCGGGCCGGGCCCCAGGGAGCCGCTGCCCCTGCCGGGAGCAGCCCTGGCTGTGCTCGGGCCCAAATAACAGCGAGCAGTGAGAGAGGGGAGGAAAAGCCCCAGCATCTGCCCATATCACTGGCCGGGGCTCAGGGGGTGTCCCCCCCACTTTCCTGAGGCCTCCAGGAGCTGCTGGCCCCACGAGGGAGTGGCCCAGCCATGAGACCAAGGGGTGGAAAAGAAGGCACCCAGCAGCCTTCTCACACCATCAGCGTGCTTTGGAGAATTTCGTAGCTCCCGCCGGCAGAGGCCACCTGGTCACCATAGGCCTGGGCACATATAAGTCTTTTTCTTGCCAGCAGATGATCTTTCAGGTACGGAAAGTTTTTCCCAGAGTGAAGACAAGATAAAGTAATAGAAGCATGAAGAAGAGAGAGCCTGAG
>VYXD01014098.1:539575-675390 GCA_013397195.1 Hylia prasina | reverse complement strand
TAAAGGACTGATGGAAGATTATTTTTTGCATGGTAAAACTGATTGAAGTCACAGGTTTTGTCTTTCTTCAGGTGGTGTGTAGGAAAGTAAATATTTGTGGAGGGGGAAGAGAAGGATGGTCTGAGGGTTTCATTTGTGGTTTATTTAGGGTTTTTTATTTTTTTTTCCTTATTTTCTTAATGTGTGTAAATAAATTATCTTTTCGTAACTTTAAGGTAAGCCTGTTTTGCTTTTTGAACTCTCCTAGTCATATATATAAAATTGCAAACACTAAACCCCAACAATAATTGGTGCGTTGGCCAGGAAACGAACCAGAAATTGGGGAATGTGAGACCATTACATATTTTGGTGTTTCTGCCTGATTTATCGAACTAAAACCTTGACAATTCTGTAATCAGTCCCCAAGATTAAACATTGACCAACAACAGAAAAAATGATCTGGAGCTCAGAATTGTGAACAAACTCAGTGAGTGATCTGGAGCTGAGAATTCTGAGCAGAAATCTGAACAAGTGGAGTAGGATTTTCTTCTTAACCCTGAAGTTAAATGTTTCCCATTTAATCACCATTTTTCTTGTAATGTAAGAACATGGCTTAAAAAAGAAAATCACCTCTGGAATATTCACAGCTTGAGCATTTTCTTAATTAGAATGCTGTATTTCAGCAACAGCCCTGGAACTTTGCAAGGGTCCCCTGCTGGGATGTGCATGAGTTGCATGTGATTTACAGTAATCTCTTAGCAACAATATTTCTGTGAATTGATAAATAACTGCCTTTTTTTTTTTTTCTGCTTAAAAATTATGTCCTTTGATAGTATTCTGTAGGAAATGTCACAG
This sequence comes from Hylia prasina, assembly GCA_013397195.1. Taxonomy (NCBI): domain Eukaryota; kingdom Metazoa; phylum Chordata; class Aves; order Passeriformes; family Sylviidae; genus Hylia; species Hylia prasina. The sequence continues at coordinate 674,556 of VYXD01014098.1, read as the reverse complement.
AAAGAAACAGAACAGTCTTGGAAAATGTAATATGGTTGCAAACTGAAGCAGATAATTTTAATTTTTCAGTCAGTCTAAAGAGATAAGCTGCAGTATGTATTAAACCCTTTGTGAACAGCACTCATTAGCCATTGCAAGACTAAGTTAATATTATTGCTATGTCAGTATAACACACTTAGAGTCCAGTCTATGGCAGTATAATACAGTCTGTAGGGCCTACCTGGTGTAAAATTCCTGTAGCTAGGACACCATTAAATAGAATGATACAAATAATACAGCCCCTGATCTACATTTTTATGGTGTCAAGAAAAGTAACTGGAGCAAAAGTTGCTGTTATCCAAGTCTGAGAAGAGTCAGATTACTCTTCCAACTGCCTACTATAATTGCTCAACAGGTCAGAAACCTCCAAAATTCTAGAAAAATGTAGTTTGAGGGTGGGTGATTTCAGAGACAACAGAGCATCAGCTGGCAAGTCCCCCTTGCCCCAATCCATTCCTGATACATAGATGTCAGCAAGATGAATGAGCTGCTTCCTCTGCCAAAGATACTGTTTGTTTGTCACTGAGACCTTCTGAAAGGTGCAAACAGCAGCTTTGAACTTTTGGGAAACCCATAGCTATTATTTTAAAGCTGTTGACAGATACTTGTGAAAATCATCCCAGGTCTTAATGCCACTAAACGTATAATGTTTTGGTTTTAACAGTAAAAAAGAAGAAATTAATCCCAGGAGACTATGGTGTGTAGAAAATCACACACCAAGTGACCTTAAAAGTGTAGTTGTCTTGGTACCCCATGGGGCCACCTTATGGGTCTTCATTTCTAATATCAGAATGAATCAATACATAGTGTGAGGAAAGGGCCCTTCCAGTTTTCAGCTGTCACCTTTGCCAAATGAGATGAAATTCACTCCCTAATCTGAAAACAAGAAATAGAGGGGAAAAAAGGTAAGGGGCGAGTGGATTCCTTGAGATCAACATCCTGAATCCAGTGACAGAGACTAAACGGGGAACCCAGATCTCTTGACTTCCAGACAGTTATTCTGTCCATGATGCTGCCCCACGCACAGAACAGGATGACCTCACCCTTTGTTCTGTTGGTTTTCCAACACTGATCTTTCAACCTTGCCATGTAACAGGTTGTAAGGGATACTTGCTTTTATATCAGTGATGAGGAAAACATAAAGGAGTAGTACTGAGTCAAGTGGTCTGTTTATAAAATGTCAGAGCACAACACCTGGAAAGGTAGTATGCATTGCAGATGCACTATTTAAAAAATATTAAAAAATTACCTAACAGATATTTATCTGAGACTTCCAGGGTAGTAATCTATGCTTGTGAAAATTCTTCTGCATCCTGAATCCATTTCAAATAGACAAACTATCCACGTTCCTGAGCTTGTTGATAGTACTGTTGGATACACTGACATTGGTTGCTGAAGTCAGAAATAATCAAAATACACCCAGTATGCTGCTCAGAGCAGCATTAGTTGTTTCTTGCTTTTGAATTGTTTGCTTAACAGGAAACATGGACTGTGGGTTGTTTTTTTGGGTTTCCCTCTTTTTTCCCATTCTGTTGCAGAAATTAAGGGGCTTTCTTTTCAGATATTTATTGCTACATATTTCAATCAATTTGACCACTGTAGAGTGATGCTTTACCATGCATAATCACAGCATTATTGGTTACCCACACAGGGACATTGGGTGATCCAGAGGCACTGGGAAGAGAGGGTAAACTGTCATCTTCAGACTGTAATGCAATCTCAAGCCTTGTGATTCCCAGAGACTGGCTTATTATCATAATGAGTCTCTTTTGTGGTACAAACCTTTCCACTAATGGCATGCAAGAGGAGACAATAAGATGTAATTCCTCTCCGAATTATCCAAAATCTTCAATACAATCTAAACTAGGTACTTTCCAATATACAGTTAACACACGGTGTGCAGAAGTGGAAACGTGACTCGTCCTGTTTATCCTTAGTGTGAAAGATTCATGGAATGACCACACTACCATGGTTCTTGTGTGATGCATGTACTTTGTTGCATTTCCCATATGCTCTCCTGTCTGTGTTAGGTAGAAACCTCATATCTGAAATATTCTACTTGATATTAAAATCATGATATCCTTCTATGGAAGTATTCATGGAAGTGTGAGTATAGTAAGACTGTGAAGATACTTTACATATGATGGCATTACCCTCACTTAGGGTTTGTGAGACAAAGAGGGGCTATTAACTTAACTTCATAAGGCTCAGGAGATGATGGCAGAAGGAAGTTGGCATATGGTTAAAAATTATTTCCATGGATTTTGCAGAAACCCTCATTCATGTCTGTAGGACTTCAGTCTAATACTGTCTTTTTTTAAATGCATTTTTACTGAAAACCTATAACAAATTGTTAGTTTCCAAAATCCAACTGAGCATAAGAACTTCCCTGATATTGTTCAGTTGATGGCACTTTTGCTCAATGCAGAACCCTTGTTTGATTATCTTCTGCTAATGATGAAGAGTAACTCCACCAATAGCCATGTAAGCAAAAAGAGAAATGAGTCATAATTCATAAAGACAATTAAAATTTAAAAATTTATAATCTTTCTTTCTCTCTCTTTCTCTCTTTCTCTCTCTCTCTTTCTCTCTCTCTCTCTTTTTCTCTCTCTCTCTTTCTCTCTCTTTCTGTCTCTTCTCTCTTTCTTTCTCTCTCTCTCTCTCTCTCTCTTTCTCTCTCTCTTCTTCTTTTCTTGTTTTTCTGAGGAGAGTAGTATGAAAATACTACTTATATAAGGAATATAAGTGAATCAAACATGTTTGCCCCAGGATTTCTTATTGGCATTAAGGTATACTAATGTTACATAAGTCATTATTTCAGTTTCTCTATTCATATAAATACCAAGAGATAACAGTAAATTCTTAGAGCTGTCCATTAAACAGCAGGAAACATATGGTTACAAAAATGTAATTACATCTTGATAAGTTTATTTTTTAAACATACTGAAATCAAAATGATTCTATTGGATGTATTCCCATTTTTTAAATGTATACTTTTACGTTGCTTAAAGTGCTTGTGCAGTAGAATCTTTCTACTATAATGTCTTGAATTTTGTGAACAAAGTTGACAGTCAAGAAAATTACTAGATGATGACTAAGTAGCTTCTGTCCATCCTGATTTATTTCTGAAACATGGTAAAACCATCACAGATGCATATTACATTGTACAGAGAGCATACATATGCATTAAAGACACATACATTATACATTTTAGTGATGTAATTGTGAAATATGTTCTTTTTACATTCCTAATTATGGAGCAGAACAGATGGCAAAGACTTAGTTCAAAGTAATATATATCCATTAAAATAAACGATGTTGCCAACCATTCAGCAGTGATAGAAGAGTTTACTACTTCCTTGGAATATAATTAGGCACTAGTCTGGGCTGCAAAAAATGTAATCATTTCAAAGTTTATTTTCTGTAGTCATTTACAGTCAAAATTAGTTAGAAAACTGTTTGAAAGCTTGCATTATCAGGTGCAATGCATTTAACATAACATGGGTTTGTCATTTGACAGCATGAGGCATTTTGCAGGGAAGGTAACACTGAGCAAGGAGTATGGGTGACATTAATTTTGGCTCAGTGTGTGACTCATGTTTACACCACTGTAAGTAATTGAAAACTAAACTCTTCCTTGTAGTAACAGGTTGCAGGAAGAGTGTGTACTGTGAGTAGCTCTCAGAAGGCTGAACAGACTGCTTCCCAAAGCAGTTCTGGGAAGGATATCTGCTGTACCTTTTGGGAGGGCAGAATTGCAGTACTGGAGGCTAGCACATTTTTGTAACTGCTGTGGAGTGATATGCTGGGCTACAAGTCTTCCAAATCAATTTATGTAATACTGCTGACTCTGATCAACATTTGCTGACCCTAGGCAAGATGCCTTGCAGCTGTGGTGTTCTTTCAGACAGTAACACACAGTTTGGGTGACATGCTGAGCAGGAGCACCAACCTCCTCCTCCCTGTAGACAAATTGGAAGTGCCTCTGAGAAGTGATCCAGAAGCATTGAGAAAAGTTCCAGTCACTTTAAACTAACTCCATAAACAACTATGTTTTGGCAGTTCAGTAAAGATAGAAAGAAATTTCTTTACTTAGTTTCTTAACAATAGATGTTGCAGATGTTTAAATTTAATTAGAGTGCCATATGGCTCAATATTTTCTTAAAGTGCACAATATCAAGGAACTTACCTGGCTTTTCCACAGAGGCAAAAGGCTAGAAGCCCATAGGTCTGAGGCTACAGCCACACTAGTAAATAAAACAGTCTCAGGGAATTTTCCCAGGCTCTAGAACTCAAATTTTCTACATCATTAACTTGCTAGTACAGTCACCAGCATGGTTTTTGGCTTGAGCTAAATAGTATTTCCCTAAGCAATTCCTGGGCACAGGACAGAAATATTCATAGGCAGTCAGACTGTTGGCAGCAGGCAGTTTTCATGCAGCCATCTTCTTGTGGGGGCTGGGAGAGCTTCTTTGACCTCTTGGCCAGGATCTGCCAGCTGCTTTCAGTGCCAGAGAAAGGTTTCTGTATATTTACTTTCCTTGTACAGACAGCTAAGTTAGATTAGGTAACCTTAGTTAGCAAGTTGCAGAGAACAATAAACACAGAAACAAAAACCAAATAATCCAAAACCAACACCACCACCAGCATCGCCACCACCAAGAAACCAAAAAAAAAAAAAAAGAAAACGAAAATTTGAACCTTAGAGAAGTAAGAGGAAAATTTGTTGACATTTATAATAGATGATAATCTATGAGAGCTTCTGTCAGAAGCTCCATCCAGGTACAGCACAGCAACATACCTCATTCCACTGTCTCCAAATTCACACAATAATCAACTTGTACATGTTCATGGTGAAACTGCCAGTCGGCTTAGTGCCTTAAGCACAGGTTGTAGTTTGTATTCAGACCTTGTATATTTGCTATAAACAGTCTTCACTTAAATACATGTCTGAAATAATCTGTAGATGACAATTATTTTTTCCAAGCTGGCTACCCATATGCATGGCTGGAACTAATGAGCAGACTTGAATGTGAGACTGTCTATGATGTGATTGTAAACAGATCCTTCTGTATTTGAAACACAACCTGAGTATAAATATAATTTTCTGTACTCCAGCAATGAATTAGACACCGTATGATATTAACTCTCTGAACTTTGCATAATTATTGCTTTGTAGAATGATTACTAGGTTTTTTTTGGGTTATGGAATTCTTTTCCGCCTGTGGTGATATTTGCTCTTCCTTAACAATATGAGCACCTTGTCTTTGCAAAATGATGATTGCAGGAGTTATAAATCTTCTGTCTAAGTAGAATTAACTACTGAAATGAATCAAATTTACCCTTTCTGCTAGTGTAAATCCTCCACGGACTGCAAATGAGGGAATTTTGCTATTAATTTCAGTGCTTGAAGAACCAGACCTTAAGTAAAAAAACAGTAATAATGTCCATGGATTTTATTTGTCAATTTCTTATTAATTATGGACAAGGGTGGTAATAGATATGGGCAAAGTCAGTGGGTTTATTGTGAGAGATAGTCATTACTGACACATCTGTTCTTATTGCACAGAAGCCCATGGAATGTTCTGAAAGGGTTCCCACAACTTTTAGGGTTGATTGTTCATAATAAGCAAAAATAAATACAATACAACTGAAGGTTTAATTCTTAAAAACAGAGAGGGAAACCTTAGGGAAACCTTCAAAGTTAACTGTGGTTCCTAGAAATACAATTTGTACTGATATTTTTACCAAATCAGACAGAATAATCAGATGAAGATGGAAGGAGTAAAATATGCAGAGGTCATTAAATGTCCACCACAGCAAACAGCATCACCAAGAAATGTGCTGCACAAGTGAAATTAATTACAGCATGTATTAATTTTAATGGCAGAAGAACACATTTATTAATGAAAAGAAGGAGAACACTGTTCTGCAACACATTGCTCAGATCTTACTGTGAAGTACAAGGTAAGAAAATTCTGGACTCATTTTGGTGTTTGTTTACATTCAGACTGAGAAATTCAAACTGTGCCCTGCAAGATAGATATGGTTCCCTGTGTCAGTAAAAGACCTCAATGACTTTTACTTCTAGTCTATAAGAGAAGTATTCAAGGTAATTCCACTGCAGAGTTTTTCAACTCTAATATGGATTGGTAGGGTTTTTTCAGAAAAAGAGCTCTTGTGTGACCAGAATGTTACCATAACTACACTTGACAAGTAAGACGTTTCAGATATGTCTCCTCAGAAAAAAAGAATATTTCCTGACTGTCATATTTTTTAGCCTCAAATCTTGTCCTTGGCAGAAGTAGTATTTATACCATGATTTCTTCCATGCTCCCAAGAGAGGCTCTGCTTTTTAGAATCTGAGTCAAGCAAGTTCTGAGAATAAATGATCCATCTTGCTTAAGGAGCTCGCATGGCTCTTTCAAATGTACCCTTATGTGGAAAGAAGGTTTGATTTCCTTGAACTGTCACAGCTGCATCTTCTTGAGCATTATATTTACTTAAAGAAGATGACAGGAAATATTATGAGATTGTTTATATATTCTGACATTGATAGAGCAAATAATTAGCAAAATCATCTGAAGTTTGACACCTGGTACATTTTGTAGCATATGAGAAAGCTTCATTTCTGTTACTTGTGATATTATAGAATCTGACATTATGTCCCAGAATTGTTGTGGTTGACAGGTCATCTGGTCCAAGCCCCCTACCTGAAGTAGGGTCATTTCAAGTCAATTGCCCAGGTCTATATCCAGACAGCTTCCGAATATCTGCAGGGATGGAGGTTCCACAATCTCACTGGGCAGGTTGTGACATAACAATAGTGAGTGACATGTCCTGAGTATTAAACTGATTACTACTTCCTTATTTATGAGCCAATGAGGCAAGGAGGACAGGATGCTATCAGACAAGCCAAAAGACCAGCAAGCCAGTCATTGGCACAAAAAATCCTAACAAACCAAGTGGCCATGTCTCTGTTGCACATTGGTATTATTTAGATTTTTAGCCCTTGTAACACTTTGGTATTTATGACTTCTTCCTTATTTAGTGGTAGTTTTCTATTGTCCACAGTTTTCTTCTCTTTCTGCTGCATTCTGTCAGGCATGGATTTTGAAGGATGTCTCAATGTTCTAAAAGAGTCTACTTCTTTTTGGTGATCATTCACTCACTTATGTTTAATTTATTCATCCCATGTTGGTGTGATCTAATATCCCCAGCATGTTGTGATTTCAGAGAGGTGGTTTGCTCACCTCCAATAAGAGAATGGAGCTGTTGAGCTAATGTTTGCTACCAATCATAGAATAAACTGGATTGCATGTTTTGTTCTCTTTGGGTTTGCAGTATATAAATGCAACTGATGTTTTGTTTAAGATGGCATAAAAACCATATGATTTTTCATCAATACAGATCACCAGAAACCCTTCTTATAGTATTGGAATTTAAAAAAAATATTATATATATAATCAAATAGATTCATATTTCTTAAAGGAATTGTTTTATTTTTTATAAATTTGTTTTAGTATAATACCCAATTTTAGAAGTAGTTACGTCTATATTTTCAACATTCTTTGTGATAATTTAGAGCAAATCAAACATTGCACAAATGAAATACTTTTTGAAATTGATGAAAATGTAGGGATAATTTTTAAAATATATTATATAATAAAATTGTACTTTTTTCTCCATATTTCTAAGAACTGAACGTATATGCTGAGGAATCTCAGTATCCTTTACTTGGAATGAAACTAATTCCTTGCATAACTGAGTTGAATCATGCAGAATAAACTATGCCAATGCACTGAAAATGAAGGTATTAAAATTCTCAAAAAAATTGTTATTCTAGAAACGTGCAAGCTAAGGTAAAAAAAAATAAAGGCAACAACCCTAACCAAAATTTTTTTTCCAAATGAAAATAAGTTAAATCCTTTAAAATCAGGAAAGAAAAACTATATATTTGGTATAAAAAAACCCCTCAAACAACAAAACAAAAACCCAAACACAATGTTTCTCTCCTACCCTATTTCACACATACCTAGAGATGCCTCTGACTGCTGGTTCTATGCTATTAGACTCTTTGTGCTATGAGACTCAGTGTCTGCAGCAGGAAGACTGACAGGCAGCACCATATCAGCAGTCTGAAATTACTTACAGACACCTAAAACATTAATGCCTATTCTTAGGTGTAACTTTATTATAGGAAGGCTGTAACTTGTAGGGTATGTGACCTTGTGGGTAAGTTTGTTACTATTTCGTAGACTTTCACTCTGTGGACTTGTGCTGGAATTAAAAGGAAAATTGGAATAAGTTTGACAGTGCATGCTGATAAGGACACACTTTACCTGAAACATCTGGTCCAACTCAGAGGACACCAGTATTGAGAGTAATCTGGCTTGAACAAGGATCAAGCTATCTCTTGGTGTCGTAGATTATTTAGTTAGGAATCAACAAAGCTAAACACTAGCAAGTTCTTAAGAGCTTCTCAATCTATTTAAAAAACACAAAAGCCACAATAAAGTGCCATTAGTAATCTTAAATGTCCAATGCCTAATCCAGAGCCTACTGATTTTAATGGAAAAGTATTTGCTGTCAGTGGGTTTGTAAACAGTTCCGTGAAATCATTATGCCAAATCTGACTGGTTTATTCCCTCTGCTGTATGATCAGGACAGATTTTGTATTTTTCTAAGTCTAACAATGTCACAATGTTATTAAAGAATCTGCTTATGCAGGCTACGATGCTTGACAATGGGGGGGAAAAAAAGAGCAAATTCAGTCCCGATGTAAAGAGACTGAAGAGATGGGGGAAGGTGGAGATCAGAACAGCTGTGTGAAATGGAAGTTCAGGTCATATCAGATGTTGCTGTGGGTGCTGATAGCCAAAGAATTTCCATGTCCCTTAGTGAATATATATTGAATGGGAAACATCGACTTTAAACAAGCTTCATGAGGGGGATGAAGGGTCAGGGCTCTCAGGACTAATATACTTTGGATGGACATAATTGATTGTACTTTGCCTGTAGCTTGGCCTCAAAGGCTAAGTTTGCACTATGCTTGAACTAATCCCATGGGATGAGTAGTCCCACAGGTTTCCTAAAGTGTGATGTGGTCACAAGGTCTGGCTGTACAGACACTGGCTGCACAGCTTGATGGCACGGCATCAACTGGTCCGATGATATATGAAAGGGAGATGAGCAGCATATAACTGCAGAAAAAAAACTTCCCACTTGCTGTAAATCCAGTCCAAAGAATGTAACTGATAAAAACAGGATAGATGTGATGAATGATCAAGTCTAGTCCTAAACCTGCTATTAAAGCACAGAACTATGCTTGGGACACCTTCTTGTGTAGTGAATTGACCCTATCTCACATCCCACCCTGGCTGGCTGCATGAAAAGGACAATGAGTCTATACTAAAGAGATCATCAGTGCCTTGTTTCCCTCTCTTGAGGGTCTGTGTTTCTCCAACTGCAATCAGGGGCTTAGCTGTAGCTCATCTGAACAGTACATAGCTCTGAGGAGAATGTTTAGAACAGTGCTTGGACAAATTGTGAATCATTAATCAGATTTTGAAAAACATAAGGTTTGCAGTCAATGACACACATTTGTTAATGAATAGTGATTTAAAATACATATGGGATGTAATAAAAATAGTACAGCAAAGGATCATGGAGATGATCATGTTATTGGAACATCTCTTCTATGAGGAAAGGCTGGAATTGTTAAGCCTGGAGAAGGCTCAGGGGAGATTCCTATGTAAAGGGTGAGGGTAAAGAAATGGAGCCAGGCTCCTTTCAGTGGAATCTGGTGATAGAACAAGAGACAGTGGAGGCAAACTGAAACACAAGAGGTTCTGTCTGATCATCAGGAAATACTCTTTTACTCTGAGAGTGGCTGAGCACGTAAACAAGCTACCCATAGATGTTGTGGAGTCTCTGGCAATGGGGAAGTACAAAAGCTGCCTGAATGAGGTCCTGGGGCAGCTCTAGGCTCTAGGAGACCCTGCTTGATCAGGGGAACAGAACATGACCTCCAGTGCACTCTTCCAACCTCAACCACGTTGTGGTACCATGATTGTGAATACACGGCACTGATTATGCTCCTACTCACATTACAAATTCTCTGTGGAAATAGAGAAGTGTGAGTGCATAGTCTTTTCCTCCAGAGCCTTCTCCTTTACATACAGGTGCAAAAATAAAAGATAAGAAGGCATAATTTAATAGTACTTCCAAAATTTAAGTATTAATTTCCAATGGAATAAGAAAGGCAGAACTAAACTCATTATAAATGAATCAGCGCAGTTACATTGTTCTCCATCTATATTCATGTCTTTCGAAGAGTCTATTTTTGCCATTGTTCACTGTTTCATTGTTTCATTTATCTCATCTCTTCCCATCCTGTTTAGAAGTGTAGTAAGAATCATGGATTACTCTGTAGAATTGATTAGTTGACAAGAGGGATAAGGCTTCTATTTTATTTTCTCATGGTGCATTCCTAAATTTTCATGTGCCTTGTCAGTTGTCTTTTTTTTAATTACATTTCTCAGGAAAATGTTATACTAAAATGACTAAATTCCATAAGACAGTAAACTGAATGATTGAGCTGAATGAACAAAGAGGCAAATTATATAGTAGGTTAATGACACTCCCCAAAAACTTGGGTGAAAAGCTAAAGCAGGAGTGGAATACTAATCAGAAGCTGCCTCTAACCAGCAGTTACAAATGCTTGTGAAAAATACTACTTTTACGTTACAATAAATCCCCTTTATTTTAGTAGCAGCAGCAGAAGCCATGATTTCATAATGTTAAATTCTTATGAAGCAAGAGAAATATTTGATCCATAATAAGCCATTATTGAGCATGGAGGAGCTAGATACAGAACGTATTTCATGCAGCAAGCACTGCTGTATCTGAGAGGCTCTGGATAGGAACCTGTGCTTACTCAGGGTGTGGCCGTATACAGCAATTTGGGGCAATCTGGCATTTCCCTCCCTGTCAATAGTGTACTGCTTGTTTCTAGCAGACAAGTGTCTGTGCTGCAGAAACCACCATAGCATCTTTCAGTAACTGCTCCCCTTGTTGGCAGTGCAGCAGAGCACAAGAAGGGAGCCAATGTGGAGATAATTACCCTGGCTCCATCAAGGTCGGCCCTGGGAAATATTTGTGGGGTAGTGTCTGCTAGGGCTGACTGGGCTTTAGCTGCCATAAAGATTTCATACAGAAGACTTCTACCACTAGAGTTATCTTTCTGACCCCTTTCAAGAAATATAAAGTAACCTGTTTATTTTTCAAATGTGCACTGGTTACAGATATTACAGTGCTGGTGCTATTCCAGAGGCTACTGGTGCTCTAACTCAAAGGTTTATCTACTGAAAAGTCAGCTGAGAGGTATTGACGTATTCTCCCTTGTGAATACTACAGCAAATTTCTGAAAAGAAATCAAGAAAACTCCATTTCACACCTTTTACTAACAGGGCCCCAGAAACCCCCGTGCCAGTCATGGCATGCACATGGAGAAGGAAACATATTTCTCTTGATATGAAAGACAGACAAAAGATGGAGAGGGGCAAATAGAGCTCTAGGAAGTGAAGTCATTTGCTGAGGATCACCCAGAATATTCATTGCAGTCACTGCAACTCTGTATGCCATTTGAAAGATGAAAATAACCAGTAATAAGAGCAAGGTAAGAGCAAAAACTTTATCAGTACTTAAAACAAAATAATGTGTTTTTGTGGAACAGCTGTGAAGTTCCCGACATCCTTGCCTTGGCAGAAGAGCATCTATCTCCCAAAGTTACAGAATCCTAAGGAACCTGTGAAGACTGGTCTCCTCACTTCATAAAAGATAAATTTCTGGGGACATAGTGTAAAAACCTTGGGATCAGAACCTAGATTCTTGAGGGCTTGCAGCTTTTCAAGTTGCTCTGGTTTGCCAGCTGAATTTTGCCTTCTGAGAACGTTCCAAGCTACCAGTTAAGAAGGTGGGTGAGCAGAAACTGGGCAAGAAGTCTGTGAAATGTTTTGATATTACTGAACTGGCATCTCCTGGGGAGAGAAAATTGTTGCATAGGAAAATTTTTGATCAGTTTGGTTACAATTCCCTACAAAAATGCAAAATGAATAGATTCCACTTTTTATAGCACTGCATGCCTATAGGCCAATCTCTTTGCATATGCATGTGTATATTGCAGAAGGTAGATATACCCTATTTCAGTATGTCATGTTTGTAAAACAATGTACAGGTTCTCTAACAGCAACAGGGCTTGAAGAGTGAGATGGCTGGGATGTGATCAGGCCCTGTACTACTCCACATCTCTAGGCCAATCCAGGAGGTTATTTTTTGTTGGTTATTTTTTATTTACATGATCTATACATTACCAATCATTCCGAAAATATGCATGGACCTTCATTAAAGAATCGATGACTATATGAAAATAATTAATAAAGAAATAATATTCTTAGAAATGGAAACAGTCAACATTGGTTTCTTTTCTGATTTATATGAGTAATATCAGACATGATTATTGTAATAAATTAAGTTAATGGAAAATGTCTACAATTTACCAGTGAGCTTCTAACTAGTTCCGTCTGAAAGAGATAAATATGTCAAGAAATTATACTAATTCCCTTCCCTAAATATGAGAAGACGTAAAGATATGATTTAATGTGTCACACTTGCAATCAGAAAAAGTCCTACAATCAGGAATCTGTAATAAATATTTACATCATGTTTTTTGAAGACAGAGAGAGTGCAAACATATTTGAAGTAGACTAAACATGTCTGGAATACATTCTAAAAATAATTTCCTCTGAAGAGAGGTTAATTCTTGCTTTACAAGGCAGAGCTAAGCTCACAGTGTCTTTCCTGACTGTGAGCTTCTAAAGTAGAATATTTAGATAAGCAAGTGGTTTACTCTAAGAGACACATATCTGAAAGCTGAGAACGCATAAGAGTACAGCCCAGATGTGGGTTATATATCTTAGTGCAAGTGCTCTGGGTTATATAGTGCAAGTCACAGAATGCACGTGTGGGGAAAGGTGTCATGATGCTATATCCATGTCTGGACTATTGCTAGGGGTAAGAAATATCTGAGATATCACAGAGCCAAAACTCACACAAGAGTCTGTACAATGTTAGTGCCCTGTGGTGCTGCTCAAAGCAGGGAAGAACTCCAGCAAGCTCCCTCTCTGCCTTGTGACAGAGCTCAGGAGAGACAAGGAGACACATGTGGAAACCTTGTCACCATGCTGCTGCGGTAGAGTTCCTCAGTGCCTGAGGGACTCCTTATGGCTCATGCATGCCACAGAAGATGTGCCTGACCAGTTTGCTTAGAGACCATATTACTGATTTAATCAGTGAGTTAAGGTACTTCCCCAAGATAATATTTCCAATTTGAAAAAAAATTATGGCTGGTAAAATTCCTGAAAGTAAGGCATATTCTCTGGTCATGTTCAAAGTCTTATATCTGATGCCTGCATATGTCAGAGAAATGAATTCCTCTGTTATTTCCTGATCAAATCTTTCATCTCCTGCATAAGATAGTGAAGTTCCCCCTTGTTCAGTGATTTTGATGGTATCTGGCATGGGAAATGGGTTGGAAGCTTTCCCTCACATTGCATGTCTAGGGAGTCCTTGTTAGCAGTTGCACTGCTCATTTTTCTAGTAATTGCCTATGGCCTTGCAGTAGACCTTCCTGAGATAAGGTGGTTTGTTGGCTGTAGAAACTCGGATTCCCATCTTCCTGCTTTGGTTTTGCTCCTCTTTATGGTGCTTGTGTGAGTGAGGCCGATCCTAAGTAAGGCTGGGCAAAGTGGAGCACTGTCAGCAAGTTTTCAGTTATTAAATTAATGGTTTCTGTTTTAAGTACGTGGCAGCTGGGCTGGAGACACTGGCTGTGCTGCCAGACTTGAAGCAGGAAAATGAATCCGTGGTGCAGAAACTCACACAAACCAAGGGTCTCACTCAGAAACTCTTTGTGAATTTGGGCCACACAACAAAAGTAGATTCATCCTGTAGAGCAGCCAGGAAGTTGCAGTGATGGGCAAAGAGTATTCAGATGGGGAGTGGTCAGTGAACTGATGGTATTTCTGACTGGCATGGGAAGAGAACTGCTCGGGTGATACATGATGAAACTGAAATATGGGTCTGCTGGCCTTCAAAATTAGTAGGAAGCTTACAATGGGCTTCAGTGGGCTCTGCCTGAGGTCTTGTAGGCAGCAGGGAAAGGCGATGGATACTGCTGTAGCATTCCCCGTGTTTGCAGCAGAGCTCTGAAATGTATCCTCTGGTTTGGATCACACAGATAGCACTGAAGGAAATGAGGTCTCAGGTGGGATATGAGAGATGTGGGGTAAAAGAGAAGTTTTTACTACTTTGCTTCTTAACTCATCATTGTGTGCTTTTAAAGGGAGACATTAAGAGATAGAGGGAAATTACTAAAATAACTCATAATTTGTGCTAAAATGTGATGCACTTATAAGAAAAATTCCCCCCTCTGTAATTTTTCTAAATCCTTATGAGCAACAAATACAGAGCCAAATTTCACAAAATCAGATAAAACATCAAAATTGAGTCTTTTGGAATTTTTAAACTCTAAGTAACAATATGTTTTGGAAAATATCTTGAAAAAACACCACAGGAACTGCAAATACACATTTTTATGAACCATATAAACATACAAACAAGCAATAAAACACTGAACCGTTTGTCTTGTGATTTTTTTTTAATTAAAAAAAGTACTTAGTAAAGATGGATTTAGCAATTATTTTGGAAACCAAATAGAAATATATTTCCACAGAAAACTGTTGTTCAGTCATTTTTTATTTATGTGAGATCATAATATAATAAACATTTTTAATTTTTTTGAGATTGCAGTATGGCATTTGTTTTTATTATTCTTGTCTATTACTGTGATGCATTTTCTTCTATTAGATTAACTCTTAATTTTATTTTTGCATATTAATTTGTGATAAGTTTTATCCCATTTAAAATTAAATTTTATAAAAACTTTAAAAATAATCTTTCTTCTGTCAACTTTGTTCAAAGACATATTTTTCTTTGTCTTTTTTTCTTTATATTTGTAGCTTTTTGCACTACTGTTTTTAATTTGTAATGAGCAATATTTGTGCAGAGGCATTTTGTTATGAAGACAACTAAGCTCTGCCAAACATTATCCTACTAGCTCAAACTGGAATTGCAAGAAAACATTCCAGACTATGCCCTTTGGAGTGCCCATTTATTTCAAGCAGTGATAAAATAACTTATTCTAGATGGTGTTGCATAACTTAGATTATTTCTTTACTAAGTTGTTTTTTTGGTGTGGTTTTCTGGGGTTTTTTTGGTTTGTTTTTTTTTTTTTCCCCTAAAATGAGAAGAATTATTGTATGTTTCCCCTCCAAAGTTTGTTTTCTTCCCTGGAAATGTAATAAAATTCTGGAAAAAAATTATATTGTAAATTAAATTGTAAATTGTAAATAAATCACTAGAGAATCAACTGGTAAATACAAGATACTCAGATGACATGTTGAAAGCACTGTTTATCCATTGTCTCCTCTGAGCACCCCAATCTTGAATTCTTCATTAAGGATAATGGGAATTTTGTCTCGACTGAAGAATATAGGAATATGACAGCATTTTCGTAAGAGAGATAATCAAAAGTTCAAACTACATAGATAATTACTTTAATACAAAGGCACTCTTGCTGTTCTTTTTAAAATTTAATAATTTTTTCAATATCTCTAATAGAAGTGACAATATAGTGTTGTTTATCATAATTGCAATCTGTGAGACCATTTAAAAGTTATCAATGCTTTGACACTGGACATCTGTTACAAAAACAATATATTTCCAGAGTATTCATGATTTATATGTATCATAAGTATAAGTATC
Organism: Hylia prasina; assembly: GCA_013397195.1. Classification (NCBI taxonomy): domain Eukaryota; kingdom Metazoa; phylum Chordata; class Aves; order Passeriformes; family Sylviidae; genus Hylia; species Hylia prasina. The sequence goes on along the minus strand of VYXD01014098.1, from coordinate 658,632 downwards.
ATAAAATAAATAATTTTTTTTCTCAAAAAGCTGATTTGCTTGCAGCTGATTTACTATAAAAAACAGCAGCTGAGACAATTCAGGGCATTCTGTTGTGCAGAATTGACTGGTTTATAGTAGCAGAAAACTGGATTAACCAATATGGCATGACTCTCCTCTCAGGAGACCAGCTTCCCACTCATCTTGTTATGGTGCTGACACAGCGGTCAGTTGAAAGGATCTGCAGAGACAAAGCTCTTTGAAAAGTCCCTAATTACAAAGAAGCAATTGAATAGCAAAAGATACATACCTTTTAAATTGCTCAATTAACAGAATTGTCATCACAACTAAATGAAGTATTTTTAACTTTGATCTTGAAGTCTTACTACTGAAGCAGTTTTAAGTTTGTGGTGATTTATAAAGAAATGTCTGCTCAATAACTACATCAACACTTCTTGTGATACTGACCATTAGAAATAAAAAAAAAAAGAAAAAGAAAAAAAGTTTCCACATAAGCATTCAAACTTCTTAGTTAATGTTTTGGCTAAATTTGTTCCCACTCATATTAGTTTTTGAGATCCTGTCAATCTTTTGATCAGCGGTGGAAGTTAGTGAAAAGTAGAATACTGAATTGCCTCACTATTTATGGAGACTTTATGTGAAGGTTTTAGAAGTACTGGCATGACAAGCCAATTGGAGAACAATTACCTATCAAATCTGAAAACAAATCCCAGCAACTTTCCTTTTCCATAGTTCAAATACATATTTGCAATCTGCCTGTAGAATTAAGCAATTTCACCAGACTGAGCAAGAATTTGATTTCAAATGTGCACACCTACAAAGGTGTGCTGTGATGGAGCTACTTATCTCTTCCCATTGCAGCCCTCACAGTCCTGTGCTTCATGGTTGTAGCTAGAACACTGTTGATAATACTCTAGTGTTTCGGCTACTCTTGTGGAACCCTGCTCCAAAGGCCAGTGGGCTGGGGATGGGCAAAAGATTGGGAAGGGACAGGGAGAGAGCCAGCTGACCCAACTGACACAAGGGATATTCCATCCCATATGGCATCGTACTCAGCAATAGAATCCAAAAGAAAGGAGGAGTGGAGGGACGTGTGTCTTTTATTCAGGTGTTTGTCATCTGAAGCCACCATTGTATGTACTGAGGCACTACTACCCGGGAAGGGGCTGAACAGCACCTGCTGATGGAAAGTAGAGAATAAACGGCTTTGCTTTTCACTTCTACTGTATGGTCTTTGCTTTTCTATATTAAACTGTCTCTATCTCAGCCCACGAGTTTTTCATCTTATTTTCTCTCCCTATCCTGCTGAGGAGGGGGACTGAGAGAGTGGCTTGGTGGCACCTGACAGACAGGCAACATTAACTCACCATGAAAGGACAATATGTTTTTATAATGAATTATAAGTTACTATTCTGAGCTTTAGTTCAGTGATCATAAAAAACATGGGACTTCATTCTCTTCAATTCTTAAAGAGATATATTACTTCCTCTGGAGTCTCCTGTTAAAAAGAAAATGCTCTGGCATGTATAACTTGGAGAGAAGTAAAGTGAATTCAAGTTCATGAAGAGTCATAGCCAATAGCCAGAAGACAGGAGAGGCTTCAAAGAAGATTGAGCAGCCCTGGAAATCAGAGCTGGGAGCTCTGAATGGCTGAAGAGCTCATAGCAGGCAGGCAGGAGAAATGGCAGTGTCAGGACAGGACACACCTAGTAGTGCTGCAGGGTAGTGTTACTTCCAAGGTACTCTACAAGAACTTTTATTACACAAAGAAAACGCTTTTAGCACTTCTCAGCTTGGTGGCTGTAGTGCTAGTAGGTTCTACATCCTCTCTTGATAAGCTGAGAAAAAGTGAAATATCCCTTGAGTAGGATGTGTCAATCAACTGCAGATTGGGGTACATAGAATGAATACAAAATCTTGGAAGTACAAAAAGAGAAGGCGTTTGACCACCATGTAACTTGAGGCTTTTGATGTAAGACATTCTGAAAAAGTTGTCATGTAATCAAGAAGCCCTACATTTGGGCTTCCCATGTTACTGATAGAGAAGCACCTTATCATAACTCATGTGCCATAGATTTATTTTGGCCAATAATTTGTGAAAAGACTTATGAATGGATTTATGAGATGGGATAGGAAGAGCACTTTGAGGAAGAGATAACCTGAGATACTAGACCTATAGGCAAAATAAAAAATATCTTATAAAAAAATAAACACATTTTGAGGCAAATTTCTAAATAAGCCAATGTTATAGACAGAGTGTTAATTCGTGCAAGTATAAAATATGTATGTTATAAAAGTTAAGATTCACTATTAAGATCCCCAGTGGCAGGCAGAGATTGCAACATCCTGCCTGGCTACCACGGAACAAAGACTCATTAATATATGAGTACAGGAGCAGGACATCCAGTTTTCTACAAGGTACACCAACAGGGAGGAGAGATGGCCCATTCACACTACACCTGGGCAGCTCCACCCCGAGACCGGAATCCAGTACATCCAATCAAGCATCTAGTCACTTCCCAAAACTGCTTTGTCCAACAGGATGCAAGAAACAAAGAACCGCCATCAAGATAGCCGGGATCGTTGGAGAACTCATCACTATGTATCCTCCACCCTGGAAAGGACTTTGTCCACCTCAGAGTAAAGAAAGGAGATCAACATCAATATGATTAATCTGAAAGGAAGAGAAGAATCTCTGCTCCAGACAAGAAAAAGTACATAAAAGCAGACTGGACTGTGTCCACTTTGTGAACTCAGGGGGACTTGCTGCCAGAGAGAGAGGAATACTCTGAGTTCACCTGGTGCCAACTTCCCGGGCTCGACGTTGTAGCTCTGTTGGGGCAATCAGTGACCGTATCTCGGTCACTCAATAAAATTTATCATTCCAAATCATTAAATTTGGCTTGATTGGCTTTTCATTTATAACACCAAGACTGTAAGTAAATATGTTTCAACTATGGATGATCATCCAGCAAAAGGGACTGTTCCACCCATTCCTCATCTTGATGCCAAGACAATTTTTTACCTTTCTTTTATATACCATTTACATAATTTTTATGTATCCTCAGTATTCTTAGCATGCATACTTGTAATTCCTTAATTCTGATAACTTAGCATAGTCCTAGTATTGTTAGGCCAGGGGAACAAACATCTTAAAGGCATCATAGTACGAGGCTGGAAAACCCCACACTATCTTGAGAAACCAAGGCCCTCTCTAAAATATATCCTGTAAACTGGACATTTGTCCCATCCAGGGGGGAATCCTGGGATGGGGGAATATCACACCATTCGTCCAGGCCTCTCATTGGGGCATCTTTGTTAGAGATAATTTAAAAGATATATAAATTATATATGTGATTTATTGTGTGTGTGCATTCCCCCTTGGCGCCAATAAGGATCCTTATTAATATACCAAGGTAAAAAACCTCTATTCCTTAACTGTGTCTGGCTCTCAATTTTTAAGACCAGGAAAAGGCATCGTGCAATTTCTCATTTCAGTCCATGGAATCCAACTAATTTTCATTGCGTTGAGTTTTTTTTGAACTGACACCAGTTCCTGACTAGTTTTGAGTGCAGTTGCACAAATGCCTCCTGCAGCCCAAGGGGATACATGGTGTCATGCAACTGAGCAGGCTGGTGGTAAGAAAAGGGTGGGATGGCCCTTTTCAGTCATGGCACTGTATCATGCTGTCTTAAACAGATCATGGAACTGGACTGTAAGGGAAATTTCCCTCAGGACACAGACATGCTGTGGGATGAGAAAATCCAGCCTGTTGGTATTTAAATTATCTGGAAGACTGAACATATCTTCTGCTGGACTGAGACCAGTGTTGTCAACTCAAAGTTGTATATTGTATTTACTCCAGTTGAGCTGTGCTAGCTGAAACACATGACATACTATCCCTTGGATACTGAATCAGTACGTCCAGTAGAATTGGGCTGCTGTGTGCAGAATTTGATTATATTCCCCAGGAAAATAAAGAATTAATTAGGTTAGATGTCTTAGTGTAAAGTAACATGAAGTTGGATTAATCTATGCACATCAAATTCATACAGTATTAACTATGCAAAATACCCATTCAGATTATTTGGTAGCAGATTTATGTAGACAGAATGGTATGCCCTCTGATAAAAACTTACTCTAATCAAGAGTCTGAATATATGAAGATGTATGTTTATGTTTAGAACTAAATATAAATTTTGACATGTGGGCCTTATGTAATCATGGTATTTTGATAAGTATAATGCCATGACTAAGCACATATCTGCAAATAAGTCTAATTTCTAAGTATTTTTATTAAATGAATTATGACATATCAAAAAAATAAAAAATGCTTTAATGTCAGTGAGCTATACTTTAGATGACTACCTATTAACCACACTACTGACTTACTTCACAGTCTTCTTTGCTTTACTCTTTAGACAAAAGCAAGTTACTCCTGCATGTGCCTCTTCTTTTCTTGCTATTTTTGGTATGCCTTGATTGTAGACTCCTCAGGACAGATGTTATTTTACCACGTTATGTATATAACAATTGGCAGATTGGAGCCTGGCTTTTAGCTGGGAAATCTAGACCTGAATAAATAATGTTAATACTGCTAAATAATGTTAATATGCAGTTGCCTGACTACATTGTTTTTCATGGGTTGAAGGATAACAGTTCATCCAGGAGCCCCACAGCTTTCTTTGTACAGACTAGGCATGCAAGTAAGAGACCTAGCACAGGTGTTTGCAGCTGCCTAGCAAATCCATACCAACCCCGTATCATGAATGTATCATGCCATGTGACTTAGGAATGGGAGGTGCACAAGAATTCCTCAGGATCCTCATATGTTCTATTACCTGCTGGTTTCTTAATTCACTAGGTAGTAGGCAGTATACATATGGATGAGAGAGACACTTGTTGGAAAAGTCAAAGTTTTAAGCTCCCTGCAACAAACTTTCAGCAAACTGGGTTAAAAAATGAAAGCATTAGGTCAATGGGAAGGAGACAGAAAAGTTAGTACATTTGTAAAAACACTTTTTGCTCGTTTAGCAGATCAGTTGCTAAGCACAAGTATTGCAAGAAACAGAAACAGGAATTATAACACATTTATTAATGTTTATTCTGTTGTCATTATTTATTTTTGCTTTCATGATGATGTCTTATTTTAGGCTAGGAAACTACCTCTCTATTTCTTCAGAGAAAGCTTTAATTTCTTCAGAGAAAGCTTTAATTTCTTCAGAGAAAACTTACCTTTTCTGTAAAAATATGAGCTTTATGTGCTTTCAAAACTTTTCACCAAAGAAAGCTTGATTAATTATTTCCAGAAAAGAAAATTGCCTTTTCTCTTCTACAAAACCTATAAGTAATTTTGTAGGAATTTATGTTTTATATTGAATGCCTTTTATTACCAAGAATTTTTTCCTCAGCAGGACTGGAAATAAAGTTAACAGGCATAAACATCAGAAGTAGAAAAGCAGTTGCTTTTTCCTGCCATTGCACTGAGTGCTCTCTGTGAGAATGCTCCTAAGGGCTCAGTACACTGATCTGTTACTGTGAGTGGCATAAAAGTGCCAGTGATTCCATTCCTAAAATGCCCACATAGAATGTGTTGATCTCCCTGTTTCCTTTCCTGATATTACTTCTATTAACTGTTGTTAATTTTATCCTATAAACCCTAAATAATATACATTACACCCAGTATATTCAGTCTGCCACTATGTCTCTATTGCCCTGTGTCTGGGCAAGACTAAATTTTTAAAATCTTTCTTGGTAAATTAGCATCTAGTTTTATTGCTATTTCCTGAAAATTCTCTCCTTTGAAATTTTTTTTCTGGTAATGTGGGTGTAAAAACTGCATAAGCTGCTTGAATTTTTTTTTATTATAGCTGAACAAGAAAGTAATTTTGTGCTTTTTCTGACTCTGTGATGTGTACATGCATAGGTAATCTCTGAATACCATTTCTAGTAGCTTATTGCTCCAGTTGCTATAAAACATAAATAAACATAAACTAGGCAATCCTCGACTAGGCAATTGACTAGTGAATCAATATTTGACCTTCTCAGAACTTCAAGATCAGAAAAAGAGAAAAAAACCCGATGCAATATGTTTTAAGTCCTTTTTTCCATAAGCTGTTCTTTCAACAAAGTGGATTTTGACCTTTGCCTGTGCTGTTGATGATAATGAGTGATCCAATGGCCTGGCCACTTTATTTAGGACTAGTAGCAAGAGCTGAAGCCACTGTGCATTCTGATTTGCAAAGCAGAGATATCAAATATCTATATGACATTGGACCTCTTCTGGTTATGTAAATGTCCAGTCAGTTGCCTGATGGTCCATAGGAAGGCATTTCCACTCATCCATTGCCACTGCAAATGTGTCTTCCTTTTTCCTTTTCATCCACGGAATAAAAGCATCCTCCATCCTCAGTAAAAGAAATAACAATCAGACCTCAAAAAGCTGAGGAGACTCAAGTGCTTGGGATGTTTTATATATTATGAGCAGAAAATGCGGTTGCCCTGTTGGATTGTCAAAATGAGGTCCCTTGGTAATGTAATTGCATTTATATCATTTTATGGCAGTGATTGCTGAACAGAGAATTTTGCTCCTGCCATCTTCCTTAATACAAGGAAAAGCATACTCTTAATGCAGATTACTTTGATATACTGCAGTATACCACAAATCTTTGTAGGAATTTAAATGTTCAGCAATAAATCTATTTTCTCAGTTCTGAACTCTTATATGAAACCTAACCTTTATTACTCCTGCAAAACCTGCAAATCCTAATGAATATCAAAACTAAAAAGCAGATAAGTAATCGGAGGGCAGATAACAATATTTTTTCACTTATACATTTCTCCAGAATATAAGTATTGATTTCAGAAATTGACGTTGTCCATTGTTGCATCTCAGTTAAATGGATATTGGATTCATGGTGATAAAATGTTACACTAGTGCTCTGGCACTAGTATTTTCTAATATAATTGAAATCTGAATTGTATATAACATGAAGTCTAACTATCATTGTATATAATTACAGTGATCTTACACATTTGTCACAAAGCAAATATGGTAAAATAGCCTTAGATGACTTAGAGTGATGCATAGTTGACCTTATTACATGGTTTCTTGAAGTGTGACAGCAGAGTAATACTTTCATGTGAGGAATGCCGATAGCAAAGGTCAAGGAATGAAGATGACAATAACAAATCTGACTTTCAGCACTAAAGTGAAAGCCATTAATGATAATGTATATTATTACAGCCAAGACATAATGTAGAGCTTGAAACTGTGAAATGTAATTTATTTGATTTATTTCAATTTACTCTTATTTTATTTGTGCACTTAACGATAGGAACTGGTTACATAATAGGGAAGCAGGAGGATAAATTGCTTCCCACCCTCTCTTTGTCTACAAGAGAGTTTTTATCTTTTTTCCTATCCTCTGAATAACTTCAGAAAACAAAAATGTTAGAAACTTATTTGCATTTTTTCTGTGTTCCACATAGCTCAGATAAACTTACTATGATACAAAAAAAGCCTTATGGTCTGTATATTAGAAGTATTAGATGTAGAGGAAATTGACATTTTCTCAGAAACAGTAGCTGTAGTTTTACAGTAGCTGTATTCTGAACAGTAATGTCACTAGACAGGTTTTTTTTCCAAAGCAGAATGAAGGTAGAGACTGGAATTTCTGAGAATTTTGAGTTGTTCTTCTTTTCTTTTTCCTTAGTAACACAGTCAGCTTAGTCTAGTCTAAAGGTTAGTGTCACTCCTGGAAGAAATTTTACCAATATGTATCCTACGGGCTGTGGGCACACACACATCTGATGTTTCTCCTTGGAGGGACTTCTGGTGTTACAGCATCTGGCAAGCTTTGTCTGTCTCCCTGGCAAAGGCCACCAATGTAATAACAGGGGAGCAGGATGGTGTGCAGGTCTGTCAGTTAGCTAAGTTTTCTGTCAGACATTTCAAAATAAACCTACTGTGACTTGGTGCACTTCAAACGAGTTGAGTTTAAAAAGATTAAGCAGTAGTGTTTATATAATTTAAGATAAACTGCCTCATTGTCTCATTTTGACTGAAACGGAATAGGCAACACCCATAGACACAACCTTGTCAGAACAGATAATGAGTTTAGGGTTAGAGTGATGAAGAGCAGGTGGGAGCAGATCTCCAGTGGCACAGGACAGAGTGGCTGTCCTCAGTCAGAGTCCTTGGCTCATGGCTCTGTGCTTATTAACACCATGTCCAGCCATTCCTGGATCATCTGGCAGTTTAGATTTGAGCCACTCAATGCCAAGTTACATAACCATATTTCAGATGAGCACTGCTGAATCTGCACATGATAGTTGCTTTCATTCTCAGGAGGTCATCCTTTGTGTAAGTTGTGAGACTGTTATCAGTGTCCTTCTGAAGATCCTGTTGTCTGCCCTCATTTGACAATACTCCAGGGATGCTATTTCCTTCTACAATAGTCACAGCAATGTTTGGCTTTTTTAATTCTCTCTCCCTCCTTCAGTGTAAAAGCAGCTAACTATGGAGGGCCAAAAGATAATCTTTCCATCTTAAGAGCAAGCATCTGGAGGATATTTCTGTACCACTTCAGGTTAAAGATCTGTCCCAGTTTTCCAGCTTTTGAAGCATTAACAGAAATCCTACACACAATCAATGACAATTTGATTAAGTATCAAACACACATGTAAGCTGCAAACTACTACAACTCACTTCATTTTACTGACTTTTTTCTCAATTTTTATTCAAGCAATTCTAATTAGGAAGAAGTGATTTGTTCTTCTGTGTGTATGTGCATGTGATTTCTCTAATGACAGCAGTAATGTGGAGGGATGAGGGGAGGTGAGAGGGAAGGGATAGCATGGATCTTCAGGTTGCTATGAATACAAGGCATAGTTTGTAGCAAAGCCTAAGCAAAACCACTGGAGCAGGGCAGAGAACAAAGATCCAGGTAGTCAGGTCTGGGCCATAGCCTAGCAGGGCTAGGCTACCTTTTTAGGAGCATGACCAGACCCTGGATATGCTCCCAGGGAAAGAGGAAACCAGGAAAAAAAACAGACAAAAGGTATACAGCAAGCAACCCTGGAAGAAAGTTACTTTGTCTGAGGTGTGATGATGAAAACTATCTTGGGGTATATATTCAAAACCAGTTCTTGTACCACCAACCCTTTGCTACACAGAAACCTATTCTTAACTCTTCTCCCACAACAGCTTGATCAGCCTGAGAGACATCTGCTCTTTTTCAGGCCACAAACGACTCTGGAATCCTGAATCCTATTGTACTCCCAACTATCTTTGTATCCTAATTCAAGATATAGAAAAGATTCACATAAAATGAGATAATGATTACAAGCTCTGTGGCTATGGAAGTAAATTAAACATGTCTGGGAATCTTCTAGGTACCAGGGAAAAGTGCTAGTAAACATGCTTCCTTTCCAGAAGAATGCAGACGAATGGTTTATTAACAATTGTCACTGGCTAGTTACAGCAGCTAAATAAAATCAGAGAATTTGAGGGAGTTATAGTAGGTGGAATGAGACAAATCTCTGCTGGGGAATATTTTAGCAGTTTATTGCCGCAGAAGGTGAAAGTCATCAGTCATCAAAATTTAATTTATTCACATAGACATATTTAGGGAGTTCAGTGTTCTCCTTGTCCCTGTTGAACCTCCATGTGGGGCTTTGATTCTGCCTTCCTTTGCTGTCCATATCAAAGGAATTCTAAACTAATGAGTTGAATTCAATTGAGTTATTCTTCATCTTGCCAAGTGTAATCCTTCTGCATGTTGGATCTGTTGGACTCAGTGCCCCATCCTTCTGCACAGGACCATTTTGAATGACAGTAGATGTCATGTAGATGACATAAGCACCATTTACGTACCCTTGGTTTCAAGTATGACCAAACACAAATGCAGTGTTGATGTTTGGATTTGCTGGATGCTGAAGCTGGGTCTGAGGCAAAAAAACATTTATGTGAGCAAAATCTGAATAAGATGTCCAAAGTAGAGTCATTGGAATTGCATTAACCTCTGCATATTTTGTCCAAAGAACGCTAGCAGGCCTGCATGTGGGAGGATGCTTGGCTGTGCTTTCATTTGAAGTGCTCAGTCTATATCTAATTGTGTTATACAAGTAATGACCCAGTGAAGTAGAATCCTGGCACAGACCTTAACTGCAAAACATTCGCAGCTTTTGTAAAACGTAGAAATAATATAATTTACTTTGCATTATTGGGAAGAACTTTTTTAGTTTAAAGAGCTTTTATTGATTTGTAGGAGAAATAGAGAGAAGAAAACACATATACAGTTGGCTCCACATACATCTTGCAACCCTCTTTACCAGGTAACCCAGTTCCAGTTTGCAATAGGATCACTCACAGATTAAGAGACTGCTGTCTCCTTTCTCTCACTACGGCAGGCAATAGTGAATAAAGAAATAAAAGAAGAATTAAAAATATAAATTTCAAATATATATGCAGATTTTAAATATCTCTGTATTACTAATATTGTAACTTTGACTGATTAGTCAATGAGCTGACATACCCTTTAGTTTATTTATTTTGAAGAGTTTGCTTGTCTCTGCACCAAGGTGAATTACTTGTGCTAGAGTTGCCTGTTTGTTTGTAATAGACTTTGCTCCCACTGTTCAAAAGCAGCTTACAATGCACATTGAGCTCCAGTTTTTCTGAGTAATTCTGAGCTCCAGATTTAAGTCCTTATCCTGAGCCCAGCACACTGAGGCCTTATTTCGTGGCTGGAAGTGATGAAAGAGAACATTCACCTACCAACTAGCACATCTGCCTTCTCTGTGTGTTTGGATATTACAGTTACTGAGCTGGGCTTGGGAAGGAACTATTTTTAGCCCTCATCATCAGAGAGGAGACTGCTGTGGGTTTGAGCAATTGAGGGAGGGCAACAATAAATCTAATCCAGAGGGATCCTGATATAGGACAGGAAAACAGAATTCAGGTGGTCTACTAACAGCTCTTGTGGTGAAATTCAGTAGGAGGGATCATCTCATCTATTTTAAACAAAAAAATAAACCCTAAGACTAAGGAAGTTTCACTCATAGTAATAAAATGTGCATTTCTGCTCTGAGCTGCATTTGCTGGGAAGTCATAAATACAAGATACATACATCCCAGCTACCATTATTTAAAGTCATTTCCTGGTTGAGCAGTATTAATGGAAGAGGTACTGTAGTCATTTGCATTGTTGCAGTACTAATGCTGGAGTTTATTCACATTAAAGTTGAAAATGTCAATTGTCTTGCTCATAGTAGTAATATTCTGAGCAAGTACTCTACAATGTTTAAAAATTGTCTAAGTAGTAAATATGTCTCAGCTTGTTATGACTCAGCTCATAAAAGACAGAATATTTTAATGCAATAAAAGAATGCTGGTGTCTTTTTTCCAAATTTCTCCAGTAATGATTTTAATAACACTAAACCAGAGAGTTTCTGATTGCTTCTTGTCATCAACCCATCTGGCAGAATAAAACAGTGGCTGGGATATTCAAAGGGGCTTAGGAGGGTGAGGCACACAATTTTCTTTTATCTTGTGCTGATGGGGTCCATTCTTATTGAATGCAAACTGTGTGGCTCTTCTCTACCATATTCTTGCTATGACCTCAGTGTGGGCAGATGCCCTTACCAGATTAGATACTAAAACAGTCCATTCTTTTTAAAGATTATGATCTTTACTAATGTCATATATCCATGGGCTGCATTGAAATCAGTCATTGGGTTTTCCACCATTGTTAATGATTATTCACACCTTGTTAATAATTTTTCTCCTGTAAAAAGCCAAACCTTACTGTAACTGATGTCTTAATTTGGAAAAACTTCCTATATGCAGACAAATTAGAAATAAAACCATGAAGAACTAAGAATTTTGGATATTGTTTTATAGTCTTTGACACTTGGAACCCCACTCTGATATGACAGAAAACTGTTTTTTTAGTTTAGGCTAATAATGATAGGGCACACACAGCTACAGAGTGCTTGTCTGAGAAGCACAAGAACAAGACTGTCTAATGTCTAAGCTGTACTAATAGGCAGTTGTAACCTTCCCATTACTGTTGCTATTAAACATATTTAAATAATTGTATATGGAACTGCTTGGTTTTCTTGTTAAAAAGTGTTGTTATCTGCCATCAAGCTACAGGTGGAAAGGTGCTCTGTCTTCATAAGTCTCTTTTCCCTTCCTCCAAAAATTAACCTTTCCCATATATCTCTTTCTGTCCTTGGGAACCTGAACAAAGCCTTACAATATCATGTTTGTATCAGGCTTGGAACTTGTCAGGAGAAGGTCTGGAGCAGGACACTGGGTTCCAAACTCCAGTCCAGAGTTCTCCAGTTCCTTTTCTTTTTTTTTCTTTGCCAGTTGTTCCCTATAAACATCTACCAGTAGAAGGAAACAGCAAAATAAGGATTCTGAAAACATGGCTGATGTCTGTGACAGTGGTATGGATTGACATAAGTCAGAGGAGACTCAGTTAAGTCAGTGTGTCTTTAAAGACTCCTGTTAGAGCCTTGCAGGTTCCTGGGGCATAATTAAGCCAAGTTTTGGAGACTGAAATGCCCATATCTTTATGCAACTCACATTATCCTTGCTGGTAATATGTTGCTATGAACAGAGTGTTTTGTGGAAGAACTGGCAGAAAACCTTTGGTGAGCACCCTGACAGACATAATGCTGCTGCCATGAAGGTGCATACTCAGAAAAGCTAAACACAGGATGAAGCCAAGACTTTTAATACTTAATGGTCTCTTGTAATTTGGTCCCTGCTAGAGGCGAAGTGATTTTCAAGGCAAATGCTGCAATAGTCTGAATTTCTCTCCTGTGATCCTGATGAGGGAGGGCTTAAAAGTGCATGTGATGATAGTGTAAGACCATCATGGAGTACAAAAGTGCTGTCCATGCAAGAAGAATAAATATTTTCCATCACAAATGTTTATTTCTGTCATCTTCCATCAAGTGTTTCCAGACTCCCTGAATATTCTCAGCTACCCAGTGAGGAGGACTTTTCTGTTTTCTCAGTTCTGGGAATAACATTCTTCTGATGAATTCATCTGGAAATATTTTTAAGCATACAGTAAATTTTTAAGATTTGTCATAGAAGAAAAAAAAGAGATACATATTTTCAATCTACATTACTGTAGAGCCAGAGACACCCCCACAAACCCAACCTATCATCTCTACAGCCCTAAATATGCTGAATTTTGTGGGAAAAACAAAAGGCTGCTTGATAGAGTACATAGTTTAAGTGATTTACTAATGATAGAGTCTTCAGACTTTTTATAAGCAAAAAACCCCTGAAAGTCCTCAAATATATGTTCAATAAACAAATAGGGAAAGTTCATCAGCTGAAAGCTTATTTAGGAATTTTAGAAATGACTGTTTTTCTGTTTGAAAATTTACAAGCATTCAGTGGAGGAGCAGAAATGCACACATATAGAAACACTCAGGCCAATAGTGGCAGGACAGTTATTTTAACAAAATATGCTTTGGAGAAAATCTAGAAAATAAAAAAATAATTTTTAAATATCTACAAATAAATCTATTTCCCTTTATAAATGTTTTTTTAATTATAGCTATGTCAGTGAGTGTGGCCCACCAAAACTGTACAGATTATTGAGAAAAATCCTGAGTGATGTCCTCATCATGACAGACCTGTAAGTCCTTATGAACACAACCCCTAGAAGGTAAAAGCTCTATCTCTAAAATAAAACTTATAACATTGTAAAAACTAGTTCAAGGTTTTTGGAGATGAGTAGGGAATATCAACTGCTGTAGCCTTTGGGTTAGAGTGTTCAGCAGTACAGACATACAGGAGTGGGATGCTGCTGACACAGCATCTGGCTCACTTTACCACCCAGTGAAATGTCCAGGTACAGAATGACTGAGGCTTGATCAGGGTTTCCAGGAAGAAATTCAAATAATGTATAGGGTATGAGTAGAAAATGCTGTATGTATTTTGCCACTTTTGTTTTGGAACGAGTCTTGCCTGCAGCATGACCTTAAAGTCCTTTGTGACTAAGGATTGTAAAATTGAAGCATTGACTGTACAGCAATTAAAGTAAAATGAAATAATTGTTCAAGTATTTACAATTTTTTTTTTTTTATTCTCTGTTCTCAGACTTAACAAAAAACAAGTTTAATTCTGTTTGTGTCTCCTTAGTAAAAAACCTGAAAACATATTTTAAATAGGCGCCAGCCTCTGTTAAACACCACCTCCTTTTTTACAAACTCTAGCCTCCACCCTCAGAAATGCCGATTTAATACAGGAAGCTTGGACAGAGCAGTTGTTCTGCCAAAGCCTTATGCAGCTGAATGATAACTGTGCAGACAAATGAAGCTATCAAGAAAAGAAAGGGGATACAAAACTTACATAATATACAGAGGGAAGTTGTGTATAAAATAGCCCAAATGCTTATATAGTCAAACAGCTCTGAAAAAAACAGAAGATGAAAACAATTAGGGAATAAAATTGAAGAGGCATTGGGAAGGATAAATTTCCACTTTTTGAACAAATCTGGTCATATATTAGGGAAGGAGAATTGAGAGTCATATGAGTGCATCTGTGTTAGCGTTTTTCTTCAAATCTGAAATGTGTTTTTGAGGTGAACCACCTCTACCCCTGCCCACTATTCTCTGGCAGCCTAATGAAGAATGAAAATAACCTCAGACGTGTGCTCCAGGAATGAACATACTGAACTGCAGCAACTAATGGACATTCAGCAGGAAGGACCTGACCAGAACCACTTTCAAATATAAATCTTTACAATTTTTGTGGTGGGAACCTGGTACTCTCAGCAGCAGCTGTTTTTCCCTGCTGATCTGATCATGTGGCTCTATAAAATTCTTGCAAAGTCCCTTCCTGTCTGAGTGCAGAGATATTTAATCCATTCAACCTAACTGCAAGCACTGACTTGAGCTGTCAATGTTAGAAGTACAGCTGGTGGGCACTGACTGAGCTGCAGAAAGCAACAGAGAGTAGGTGAGTTCTGTGAAAGTACAAGTCAAGAGTGGATGTGTCTGTCCCTCCATACAGGGATTGTGGGATGAACATTGTCAGGGTGCCATTGCCTGTATGGAAGAAATATTGACAAGAATCCTACAAACTCTGTATGCACCTTTAATAAGTCTTCCCATCTTTAAAAGATTTTGTATTTTTTAATGCTGCAAAATCTCAGTTCTTTACTGTCCCGCTTCTGGCTAGGAGTTTTCTTCCTAGAGTGTGCAATGCTGTATTTTGGATTTAGTATGAGAATAAAGTTCATAACACATTGATGCTTGAGTTATTCCTAAGTAGTATTCACTCAAATCAAGGACTTTTCAGTGTCTCATTCCCTGCCAGTGAGCAGGTGCACAAGAAGCCAAGAGAGACCAAGGTCTAAGCTGGCCAAAGGAATATTCCAGAACATCATGCTCAGTATACAAAATGGGGGGAGATGGCCCATGGAAGCTGCCAATTGCTGTTTGGGAACAACCTGCTCACCCTGCTCAGTGGGTGATGAGGAATTGTTTCTCTGGTGCATTTTTCTTTCTCAGTTATTTATGTTATATGATTATTATTACTATTATTACTATTACTACTATTATATTACTATTGTTATTAATATAATTAGTGTCTTTATTAGCTTTATGTTTTACTTTATTTCAATTATTATTGTGTCTTTTTATCTCACACCATGACTTCTTTTTTCTCTCTTCAATTCTTCTGCCCACAAGTGGAGAGAGAAAAGTTGCAAGTTGCTGCACAGTACTTTTATGCCACTGAGGTTAAACCATGGCATTTACCTAAGTTAAGAGAACCCACCAGCTCCAGCACACACATTATATGTAAGGCTGTGACCCTGATAGGATTTACCACAGTGTATGGTGATGTAAGGAAATTGAAATTTTGGCAGCGTTCTATTTTTTTCTATCTCAAAGACCAGTCCGTGGTTCTGAATGCAGTTTACAGACTATTTAGATGTAAGGGAAGCTAATTTGGGGGCATCATTGCTTTTAGTTTAAAGATTTCTCTCTACTTTGTAAATTTTCAGAAACACACATCTGAGATTTTCAGCAACAGAAGTTGAAGCACAAGGTACTTCTGATTCCACTAGAAGTTGAAAAGTCTCTGCTAGGACCCATTTAATATTCCTGGATTATGGTAAAGCGTGGGCCAGGAGTGGGAATTATGAAACTTCTGAAAAGATTACCTTTCAGAAAAATAAAAACCTTCTTTTTCAGTTGTTGAAGAAATGATTTCTAAGACTAGCAGTAGATTTGTTACTCTGTCACTGTATTTATTACAAGTAATGATTACAAGAAACAGAACTGTTATCCTCATAATGCACTAGCACAAGATAGACATTCCTATTTGACTAATTTTTCCATGTGATCCTCAATTCAATCTGAGAACATTTTCATACCCAATGTTTGGCTAAAGCAATAGTCCCACTTTTCAAAATCTCTTCATAGAGATCACTATGCAAGGGAAAGGCACAGCTATACTTATCCTTTAATGAGGTATGAAATACAACACAAATTAATGTTAATTCAGTTATTAGATTGATATTGGTCTTGATTCCAGTTCATACAACCATATTTCAATAGACTACAACAGACTGGAAGCCCTGAGTAAACTTACAGAGACCCCTACTACAGAGAAAGCAAGTCTGCAAGGGCTGCCCCTATAAAACATAAAATGTGTTTCTTTTAGTACTTGTAGCGTAAGAAAACTCTGGGGTGCCTTTGGGCCCTGTGAGCACACCCAGCCTGTAACCACCTCCATCAGCCTCCCTTGGGCCCCACCTGTCCCCCAGAACTCCTGGAGGTGGCAGAACAGTGTCCATCAGAGAGGGCCTCCCTGGGACACCTGCAGCACCTGGCTTCTGACGCACAGAGCCTGGCAGTCATCCACTCAGTCCTGAACTATATTCTTTTTTTGGACTGTGTTTCCTGAAGATATTTCAAATGGGCTAATGAAATATTCCCTGTGAAAATAAAATTTTTCCCAAGAGCAAAACATTAATGTCTAACATGTAAACAGAGAAATATTATTTTTCATATCTGTGTTTATCATTAATAACAAATAACCACTCATATATCACTTTGCAGAACAAGATAAATATACAGGAACAGCTATAGTAATATGTTCGACTGCCTGCTTAATTTATACAAACTCAATGTATCTGCTTGAGAGGGTTTACAAATTTTCAATGTGTAATAATTTCAGAACAGTGACAATTTATCTAAGCTCGAGTAATTTATAAATTTTTCATCACCCCCAAATATTTATTACTTCTAAGTGACTCATTTGAGCTGAATGTTCTTATTTCTTCCCAGGTTTTCAGAATTTGGAGACAGCAGGTTTGATGGATAGTTGCCATTATTTTGCAATATGCAAAATAATGATTCTAAGACCAAACCTGGTGGTATGCAAGATCAGGAGCAAACCAGCCATGATTCCCAGGCCAGAATTGCAGGAGGAAGAGCAGCAAGAGCAAGTTTCCTCTGCTGGTTCTTTTGCCAGATCTTTTCTTCCTCTGTACTTCTTCTGCTTCCCATGTCAAAAGTATCTTGGTACAGAACCATCTCTTCATTTGAGGGATCTCACTGTTGTCAGGTAATTCAAAAGTCTGTGAAACCCATAAGATTATCAAAGCCACAATCTGATTGGGATATTTTCTTGCTCTTCCTTAGAATCATCACTCTTAATGGGGATTTGCAACTAACTACATGGGTTTTTTTAAAATAATTATTTTCTCCCTCTTTGCAGTCTACTGCAGTTTCTTGTAGATATAAGACTTTGTGATGCAATCCGTTACTAGCCCTTTGCAGTAGTTTAACCAGTCACAGTCAAGCTCTTTGTTCCACTTCTCTGCCATTAAAATCACCACAGATAAGCAAGACTATGGTGGTTTTTATCCCATGCAGTGTAATATAAGGTATCTAAACTTTAAAAAGTTTGGAAGGATCATTTGGACTGATGCAGGTGATTTATTGATCATTAACTGTGAAGTTGACAGCCTCTAACTGGGGAGCTCCAGTGAGAAAATGGCACAGTAAAATTTGTAAATGTTCCAGCTACAAGATGAAACAATTTATGAAACAAATTATTCTCGAAACTTGGATCTGTTCCCTTTAGCTTGACAGCACAATAGATGTGTGACTTATCAGAAACTGTTCTTCCAAAACCATCCAAATTAATGATCGTTTCATATCTTGATCCATAACTGAGAAAATGCATTTATTGTTTTTGTTCCTAATTGCTAGTCACTGATATTTCCTTCAGTTTGAAATCTCTTCTGCTCTCTGCTTTAAAAATTGTTATAAATGGAGATGTAATTAGAAAAATCCAACTTACATTGCATCATGCATAGCATATCTATTAGTGCATATACTATCTTAACAGTTTTCAAATCATCTGCTTTGACCAGCTCTTCCATAACGTGATTCTGGAAGATG
Organism: Hylia prasina; assembly: GCA_013397195.1. Taxonomy (NCBI): domain Eukaryota; kingdom Metazoa; phylum Chordata; class Aves; order Passeriformes; family Sylviidae; genus Hylia; species Hylia prasina. The sequence goes on along the minus strand of VYXD01014098.1, from coordinate 640,176 downwards.
AGAAGGCCTCATTTTTAAAAACACCACAGAATATTTTCTGGTTCCCTTTTTATAAATAATAATTTGTATAACTGTAAAACCAAATAAATAACATATAACTGTCTGCTTTTAATATTCACAAGCAGCAGTTTGCACATATTAGCTGCCAAATCCCTGTAACATCTTTACATAACAGATAAGGATGACCATTTCCATTTAACTAGTCAAGGAACCTCTAAACAGACAAAGACTTTACTTCCCCTGCACACTACTGACAGTGAAAAAAAAGAAGTTCAGGAATCATTTGTCCAAGGCCACTCAGTTAGATCTGGGATTATAATCAAAGCATGTCACACACATGTCACAAAGCACTCTACAGTGCTGTGCCCAGACCAATGACATGATTAAGGGGTAAAATCTTAAATGAATATTGCAAAAGTAAGATTAAATCAGCCTTTAATGCAGATGCTGTTCTCATCAGTTATGTTTGCCAATTTTGTAAATAACCTTCTGTTTTTATGTGTATAAAATAGGCTTGGTTCATTTTATAGTCTTATTAATTTTTGTGTTTGACTTTTTTATCTATATTATGTGTGTAAATACTAATTTAAAAAGGTGTTTACACTGGATTTTTTCCCATTCAATAAATATCAGGGGTTTTTAATGGATCTCCTAATTAGGCACTGACATTAAAATAAATAGTCAAAGATTCTAACATGTAGTGCCTAAAGTAGGCACATGGTTAGATTAACTTTTTTATATTTGCACATTTTAAATACAACAAGCTTTAAAAACTGCCATAAATGGATTCTACAAAGCATCAAATAATGTTTATATCATTCAAAGATAAGGCAACTCTGCATCCTTTTCCCATTTTGTGATTTACTGCACAATGATATAAAATATTTCTGCATGAAAGAACTTTAAATATGCAAACATTTTAATTATAAAGCATTCTCAGTGAATGCAAAATATGGCTTCAGGTACATAATGAATATGCATATGTACACATATACACACCTATGTATTCACATTAAAAATACACTGATTAATAATAAGGGATAATGTTCCTCCTCTGAATCAGTTGAATTCTGACAACTGACTTCCACGCAGTTAGGATTTCATCATCAAATAATATGCTTCCATGCTTCTTTTTGTTCCAGAATTTATTTGTCAGTCCTGCCAGAGTCACACCCTGGAGGGTGTAATGATGTCTGTGATGGTCATTTCAGATGCTGGCCTTCTGTTGACTCCTGGAAAAGGACTCATGGTGTCCAGTCCCTTTGAAGCAACGTGTGCTGGTGGTTTGCGGCTGCACAGTCAGTCAGGGTCACCACCTTTGCTCGTGGGTGCAACTGCTCCCAGGCACCAAGGAACTAAGCCTGGAGAACGTGAGAGGTGACAAATTCTGGGACAAAAAGGACACTTCTGACCTGGCCTAATCTCCCATGTGGCTAATGAGACCGCTCAGTGTTACATTAGGAGATAGTGAGCCACTCTCTCCTAAAGTAACGAGCCACTCATAGAGGTTGAGGAGACATTTCCTGGAAATTGCTAATCACAGTTACATACATGCACAGACACTATAGAATAACATTTATACACCATGCTTGCACCTACTGATGTCTGTAGTGACACTTACTGTATTTATTTCTGCACCCTGAAATTTGTCTTAAAATAATTTTGACTTCATCTTTATTTTTCGTAATTAATTCTGATGTTATGTACTCATGTCTTTTTGCCTTCTTATGCTTATCTGCTTATTTGAATGACATTTTTGTCATTGCACATTCTTCATTCCCACATATTTTGAGAAAAAAAAAAAGACTCAGTTAAGCAGACAAATGTAATGAATTATTAGAGAGCAACATAACTTTGAAACCTATGTATGGGTTTTTTAATCTGCTTAAGCAAAGCATGAGCAGAAGGACAAGGAAAACATGAACACTGAACACTAATGAGGAGGGTTTTTTTCTCTAAAAATTAAAACAGAGATTACTTATTTAAAGCTGCATGGGGAAAAACAAAAATATTATAATTTGTATTTTGAATTCTCTGGTGGAAAGATTTTTACTTGCTCAAGTTTTGAACGTGTAGGCAGAATTTTTCTCAGAAACATGTAAGCAGACAAATTTCCTTCCTAAAGTCATACTTATAGAAAAATTAGAACAGCATCTACAGTGCACAGCACCACATTAGTAATGATATAAAAGTGTATGCAGGGACATCTGGGTGACTATCCATGCTATAAGGAACTTAGAAGTAAAATGTTAAACCATTCAGCCTGAATAGAATAGGCTTTGATGGCAGGCAAAGCTTTTTCTACACTGAATCATATTGACCTGTTAGTTAGTAAGTCAGTAGTTTCTAATTCAATAAAATCTTGAAAATATTTTTTGAGTTTCAAAAAAAGAAAAAAAGAAAAAAAGGAAGGGAGAAAGACAAAATACTCTCTTGATTGCTTGAAGAATGTGTTTCAATCTTATATTAATAAAAAGTATGTTATTTTATATTAATGGGAGAACAGTTATAATTTTTTATGAGCAATAAGCAAAGCTAAATAATCAGTAATTTAAAAAATAAGAAATTCTCAGTGTTCAATTTGATTTTTCAAAGCCTACAATGTGCTTATGGTTCAATTATGTTATTCTTAATTTGAGAATGTAAATATAAATATAGGTAGATCTGTTTCTTTTCAATATGTCTACAGGGACATATAGCCTCTGTGATCCCTCTTGTCTCTAAAAGTTCTTTTTGCTGCTAAGACTGAGACCCAATCCAATCATCTATATCTCTTTCTTATCTTCAGTTTAAAGAATAATGTGAAGCAAAAGCCAAACTTAAAACTATTTTAGTAACTCAGTCAATACCAGAATAGCGGCTATCTTTCCATGGCTAAAGTAATCTAACATACTAGAATAAGATTCTTTTTTCTCTTTAATTAAAATCCTGAAGGCTTTTGCAGAACTTTCAATTATCTTGAATGAGGTGGACCTGATGGTGTGATCTCTGTCTTCTCCTGGCTGGTGACTATAAGAGGTCTGTTTGCAGATTATTCATTCCTTGAGGTGATTTCCTGACCAGCTGCACTGCAGTTCTGAGCATTTTAATGACTGCTTTGGACTTTTTACTACATTAATCTCTCAAGGACCAAAGATTTACAACAGGTCTAGCTATACACCATCCCCAGAATACTCAACATGCTGAAATGCTCAGGTTTGGTATAGTTACAGCTAATTCCCACTTGGAATTCCTTTGTACTAGGAAATTTTCACTAGAAAGAAAGCCACATTTCTTTGAATCATCAGAATATAGAGGTACAAAGCTGAGAATCTTACCCACTATTCCTAAAAGCTGAGAATCTTACCCAATATTCCTAGAAGCGAAATATCCAGTGAAATCATGGATTTAACATCTAGTTCTCATTCTGTGGTAATTTACCAAGAACTAGAACTAAATGTGATCTGAATTCACATACTGTGAAGTCAGTGTGTGTTATTCCTCTTGCCCTTATCACAATGCTGTCCTTATCCATAATATTGTCAGAATGCAGGCAACATGTAAACATGGCTATTTTCCTGAGGTCCATGGCATGTGTAGTAAGAGATGTCTACAGAAAAGCAGTGAGTAAAAATCCCACTTGTTTGTAAATTGCAGTCTAAGAAGAAATCATTGCGCTCTTAGAGGTTTCTGAGTGAAGATTACAGCTCTAAAATACTGTTTAGATGCTCTGCTGGAGCTTTCCCAGAGCTCTGCTGGTGTGAACAGTCAGCAGTGCAGCCCATATCCAAAATGCCCTGAGTGCTTTTGGCCCTAACTTCATGTTCATGAAATTTGGATGAACTAAAACTTGAAATGAAAAAAGAGAAAGTGGGCTGTCTGCAATACTTTGGGTTTGTGCCCATTTCCTAAGGGCACTGTGATCACTTTCCTTGTTTAGGTTGGGGTGACAGAATGGCATTTAGATGCAAACATAAAAGGCAAAGCTTTCTAGTTTCTCAATCTGTTGGATACATTGTTCTGCTTATACTTTCTATTTGGCTCCTCACTAACAGTAAATTTTCCTTGGGGAAAACTGAGAAGAATCTTGTCAACAGTATTTAGTTCCCATGGTCTTAACACATCCATCTTGGACAAGGTTACCAGTTACCTTGTTTTACAAATTCACCTGGTTTTGGGTTGTGAATAAAACCCAGACCATTAAAATAATCCGCTAAACTAAAAAAGAGACTGACCAGAATCCGTGGATATTTAATCACATGATTCTATTATAGTGTGCCTGCACAAATTGCCAGATCATTATGACTGAGGAAACAGTACTTGTAGGATAAGAGGGGAAATAAAAGGCAAAGTGCAGGCAAGGCTGGAACCTTGTTAATGGGCTGCTGTCAAAGGAAAGGTTTCCGATATATAACCACACATTTGACGCTCCGTAAAATACCTGTGACAGAAAATTTGCACCAAAGGATAACTCTTTCAAAATGTGTCATGCTGTGGACTTCATTCTCAAATGAGCAAAAAACGGCTGCCTGTTTCCAAAAACTGATTTTTGCTATTTCTATGCTATTTCTCATAATGCAAATTTTCATTCTTCCTGGAAGTCCTAGCATTAGAATAGACCATTAAAACCAGTACTTTCACTAGGTTTGATTGCACTTACAGTAAAAAGCTGCGCTGGGAAATTGACTGGAATAGCTTGCAAAGAGAGACTTTTTTCTGGTTATCTCAAGTGGATTAAGGTAAATTTGAAAGAAGAACAAAGGAAATACTCTGCAGAATAAAGTTCCCGCATAGGGATCTACTTCAGAGTAGTCATACTTGTATGCACATACTTGCATGTGCAGTAGTCATACTGCACTTTAAAAGCGGCTCTCTGATTTATTTTGGAATAACTTCTACAAAGTAGATAAATCTAAGTTTCTTTTGTAGCGCTTGTAACATGAAGGATCCTTAAAGAGGGTGTGAATGTGATTAAATTTAGCACCCGCATCCCATTACAATTTACACCTTCTTTTAGGCTGCAGTACACTGCCAGAAAGTGGAAAGAGGCATTTCTATCAGTTACAGGCTATTTTATTTGTCAGTTATTCTGATTGCAGCAGTGATGGTCTAAAAGCACAGTGGTGCAGTGTTAGAATAGGCCCTTACAGGCTGCATGGTTTGGTGTTTCATTGATTTTGGTTTGTGTTTGTTTCTTTTTCCCCCAAAATGTTGTCTTTTTTGCTGTTAGATGACTCCTAGCACATGAAAAAATCTTTTGCACCTGCAAGTGCTTCAGATCTCTGACTGGGGATCCCCATTCCAAAATGGTCCACACTGTTATTACTGGCTGTGTTGCCATAGCAATGCAAACTCTGTTTGATATGAACATTCTTCCCTACAATTACTACAGCTGATGAGCACAGTAATTATTATAGCTTCCTAAGGTGCACTTAAAATAGCAGAGGTAAGGGAATGCATTCTTGGAATATATGGTGCATTCTTCACAGGCTGTCCTGAAAACTCTCTCTCAGTGGGAAAGTGCAACTTATCTTTTGTAGTTATGGATGAGCTGTTTTTGATTTTTAAGGGTAAAGATTACATTGAGAAATGATACAGCAATAAGCATAAAAAAATTCATTTACTATAACACAGCAAGATTTATATTATCATTGCTTAAATAATCTTAGTGTTGCTAGTTCTACATACCCCGAGACATGACAGAACAGGCCCAAGAGCAACATAAACTGATGTCACACTGTGGAATGACATAGGTAGGGGTTTTTCAACGTCAGAAAAATCAGTACTTGGGGTACATTGCTTCAAATATCTTGAAGTTTCACAGGTGAGAAGCTGCTAAAATATTCATAATTCAGTCATAGCAGGATGGCAAAAATCAAACAAAAAATCCAGTGAAAGAAAACCTGAAAGATTTTGTAGCCACTATTTATAACAGTGGATAGTAGTTTCAGGATCTTAAAGTTTCACAAATTCATCAGGACTAAGCTTCTGCCAATACTAGTTTTCTTCTTAATATAAATATACTTAACATAAATTCTCAAATTGTGAAAATTTGTGATTCATTGAAAAGGAGTTTTTAAGATACAGCACTTTTCTATCTAATTTTTCTTCTTATTCTAAGTGATGGCAAGCTCTAATGGAAATGCTACTTTGCCAGGGAGCTGCTTATCCTATCTTACCCTATGAAATGCATTACCACTCATTTATTGCATATAACATCACAGTTTTTCTCTCTGTTGAGTGTACAGCCATCAACAGATTTGGCAGGAAGACCAGTTGTAAATGAAAAGTAGTATATTGAAGAAGGAAGACATTAGCTTCCTTCATATAGGACAAATAAAGATTTTGCCTTCAGAAATTATTATTAATTGTTTATTAATTCAAGATATAAGCAGATTTCACTGGCAGGATAATAATCAACTTGCAGCTGAAGAAAATACATGAGTAAAAGCGACACATTGAGAATCATTTGGGACGAGTAAAGGGAGAAATCTGGGATTTAGCTACCCAAAATTATATCTGCCTTAATTCAGAGGCCTTCTCATTCAAATAGCTTTGATTTTTGAAGCTAATCTCTAATATTTTGTGAATTTGGGGAGGGTTAATGATTTCTTAATGATTATTATTTGAGTATCTTTATTAATGTCTTCAATCTCACCATTTGCTCTTTATCCTTTCCAGAATAGGTAGTGAGTGTAAAATTCACGTCTTTAAATAAAAGTGTTTATTTATAAGTGTTATAAATAAAGAGGTATTGAGATACAAGTGGTATTGAGATATCAACTACCAACTAGCCCATGAAAGTGCATTGAGACATGAGTTATCTATCTCAGTGTAAAATTCTGTGTAAGAAAATATAGAGGTGGTCCCTAATTCAACAGCAAAGTTAAAATCTACACTATGTCTGATATCTTCCTGAATAATCTTATCTGTTCTGTATCTGCTTGTATTTAATAGAGAAGAAGTTACCTCAAAGTAAGTGTAATAGTGTAGAAGGAAACAATTTTAAGACAGAAATAAGCAGAAAGTATTTCTTCATGGTGCCAATATTTTGTGGTTTACCCCTATCCTAGAAACATGTTCTCTGTGCACAGGGATAGCAATATAAAGATCAAGCAAGGGCTGCTTCCAGTTATGACTGCTTACACGTGCCTTTCAACATGTCTTGTTTTCTATCAGGATTCATTCAATGTGTAAAAAATGGTAGTAAGTGTAGTAATAAGTTAAAAAGAATACTGCAGTGACAGGATACATCAAAGAACACCTACACACTTTTACAGCCATTTATAATTATCATGAAAAGAGAAAAAAATATATAAAAGTTATATATAGGTGAAGGTGTTCATCAAAATCAACACAAAAGGGAATCCTGTTGTGCAGCTTGAGGGCTGCTTATAAGCCAGGCTGAGAAGGCTTCTGTAGACCAAAGTGATCATATTTGTCATCCCACTCTGGAGAAATATAGTGATGCAGTGGGCAGTGGTTGTCCCCTCAAGGAACCAAACAGCAGAAATTTTAGCTTTCAGGAAGGTTTAGAGAATTACTTCTATCAAAGTAGTTATCATTCCCTCACTTGTGTTATATTTTCAGGAAATATATTCACAGAATGTACTAGATTTATAGCTTTACATTATCTTTTGTAGATTTTAACAGGCATAATCAGTACTTAAATATCACTGTAACATGCAAACAACTCTCTCCTCCAGTCCTTAGGATTCTGGTACCTTTTAAAAGATCCTGAGTGTAGATGATTTCCTAATATGTGACAGGAGGGAGGGACATAATTGTAATTGCATTGACCTGCTTTAGCTCTGCTCTTTTTGACTGATCTTTAAGCAGCCATATGTATTACTAGAGGAACTTTCCATAGTATATCATTGGTTGTTCTTCTGATTTATTAAAAGGATTTCAATAATTTACACAGCTAGGTCATTATTTTCCATTTGCACGTTTTTGGCTTCATACCTTCCTTCTTGATTTCTGAGAGCCTGTATCATTGTGGAGTCACTGCTTTTGGGATCTTTTTCTCATAGAGAATGTAGAATTCTTGTTAAAGATTATTAACATTATTTTTCCCTTCTGTTTCTTAATTTCCTGGTCATTGGCAAAGGGCCTAAAATGCCAATATACTTTGAGCTCAGTTCTGTGTGTTAATGTTCTTCTTGTGTAAGTAATAACAGGCACCTGCATGCAGAGTGTCCATGAAACATGACATATATCTGATTTTTGATTTCCAGAAAATATCAGATTTTTGGCTTTTTTATTCAGTGTCTGAGCTGAATAAGGCTCAGTGTGAAAAAGGCTCAAGATTTGTTCATTTGCTTGTTTGCTTGTTTGAAAATTCCACAATTTTCTATTGTTAAAATCCTTCTAGCGTCAGTAGTGCAACAATTTGTGAAAACTTTTATGTGTGCAGGGGATGTTTGAACATAAAGAGGGAGCTGTGAGAGTCAGCAGAGTTTTCTGACTGCTTAGCAGGCATCCATTGTTATGTGTATTGTATAAACTAACCTGACATTATTTTCTATGCACTTTGTTATGACGTTCCTGTGATGAAGTTGCCTAAGTGACATCTTCAGAAAGAGCAGACAGTAGTGGTCTAACACTGCCCAGCATCATGTCACCTACAGTGGCTAAAGTATTGTCCTTGTAGGATTCTGCAGCTCTACTGCCTATGTTCCAGTGCAAGATTGTCCTCACTGTAGGTTAACCTATCCAACTCATTTACCTTTCACCCAGTCTCTCTAACCTCTTTTTCAGATCTACTATTTAGAGACTTCCAGTACTTTGCTCGTTTGCCCATATGAACCTTTATCACACAATAGAGCCAAAGCTGATGTTCACCACTACCTCTCAGACTCATTTTTCATCAGCCTACCTGGCACTGGTTTCAGAAATCAAATAAATGTCTATATTAACATCCATTTAGCTAGAGAATGCCTTCATCATATTTCTTGACTCTCACTCTCAAATGATATTTTTAAAAAAACTCCTAAGTAAAAATAATTTTTAATATAAATTCCTTTTCTCTGTTAGTTTGAGCATAAGGTTGAAAACCACAGTTTGGTTTTGACTCTAGCACAGACAAATCCCTCCTGGAATGTGGTTGGGCTGAAATGAAATGAAGGGCTGGGCCATACAGGGGCTAAGAAATACTCAGACTTTACAGAACTGGTGGTCTGGTCTGCAGAAAAGGCTCTTTCAGACAGCATTGCCCAAGAGATGCCAGAAGTCCTGTTTTTCAGACAGGGCAAAACTGACTGTTTGTGGTTTATAAAGAAGCCATTGCATGTAAGAGGGATTTAAACCCCAGAATTTCATCCACACTGACCAAAGGGGTTGTGGGGAGGGTTGCACTGAACCCTGGGTCCACCTACTGCAGGTGTAGATGTTCCCTGCTCCTGATCTTACAGTGTTCCGGCAGCATCCTCTTTATCCAGCAGTTATTGGAAGTGTATTTTATTCCTAAATTTGCCATGCGTGTGGCTGTATTCAAACTCTTTAAATAAATTCCTTAATACAATTTTTACTTCTTCTCTGCCCAATTCTTTCAAATAAGTGGCAGGTATACTGATGAGTGAAGGGGTAAGTTATGATATGCAGCACCTTAAGTGAATGTGGTTTATTTTTTCTCTTGTGTTTTGATGTATGAATAGTTATTCAGACCAATTATTCTATCACAAACTGAACTGTGTAATGTATTATGTCATAGCATATGACTACTCTATAGGGTTAGAACGAGATGATCTATGGTAATGTAAAGTTAAAGAATTTGTTACTGTTTCCAGGACAAGTACATAATTTATGGTTGCCTGGGGTATTTTTTAACACATGCATGATTTATTTGTTTGATTATCTGTTAGAAAAATAAATGTAGATTACTAATTTTAGGCAGCTGCTCTCCTTTTAGGTTTTTTGTTGTTGTGTGTGTGGGGAGGGTTTTTTTGGGGGGGTGGGGGGTTCCCATTCATAGCTGGTTTGTATTGTTATTTCTTGCAGGAGTGAAAATTTTCAGCTATGACCCCAAGAAAAGTGCTGTTAGTTTTGAAATTAAAGGAAGGAAGTCTTCACTAATTGCCAAGACAGAACTCCTATAGTGTTTTGGGAGTGGGAGAATTACACACATTCACTGATCTATGATGCTATGGGAAGTTCATCGCTTTGAGAAGAATAATAAGAAAAAATGGTGATTGACTACAGCCATTGTCCCTGGGTTATACAAAGTTAATGTTGAACTTATGTTTTAACCCACTTACCCAACCCTCAGCTTCTCCTGCACACTGATACTTAGGATCATAGGTAGAAAATGTTACTGCTTATTAAAAATTGAAAATGTTTAAAAACCTTAAAAATATGATTATGTTCTAATTTTATGTGTGATTTAATACAGCCATCTTCCCACCTGCCACCTTTGAAGTATATTTACATCTGGCAAAAATTTCTGTTAGAATACATCTTTTTCCACATGGAGTAGGTGACTTTACTTAAGAACCACAAAATAATGTAGCAAATGGTAAAACTGACTAAAGTTCTGTACTACAAACTGGTTTTAGTGCTGACTAATTTAGAATGTCTGATCTGATATTAGATCCTTTAATTTGTGGTAGTTGGCTGATAAAGTATTGCAGAAAAAAATATGGTAATGAACACAGGGCCATCTGAAACTTTATTGAAATCAGTAAGAAAAGTTATACTAAAGGAATTGTACTAAAAGTTTCGAAGTCTAGATTAAGAAATGTGTTGCAGTCAAACATTTGTTGAAGACATTAGAATTGAGTGCAACTATAAATGGATAAGACCTGTGAGGAGTCAAATGCTTATCAGACAGATACTGGAGGTATTTGAAAGCCATGCAGATGTGGCATTTAGGGACATGGTTTAGCAGTGGACTTGGCAGTGCTGGGTTAATGGTAAGACTTGACAGTCTTAAAGGTTTTATCCAACCTAAAAGACCTTATGTTTCTATGACTCTTACTCTCTTGTAGCACGTAAGCTTTCATGCTCCCTGCTTTTAAAAGGAGAAGCATTAGGATTTCAACTCAGAAAAAAAGTTTGGTAACACAAAATGTAGATATGGCAGGGAATTTTTCCAAGTGAGGAAGAACTTTCTGCTTCATTCGTGTAATTTGTCATTTACAATCATCGTGTTACCTGAGAAGATGACCTTTAGTATTTGTTGTATTTTGAGAACGAAACCTGTGCAAGATTTTTTTAACTCTTGGGAACTTCAATGTTGAGCAATGTTAGTAGACTCTTGGCTTTTGTGCAGTCACTGTGTCCAGTAGACAAATAATAAAGATTCCTTTTTATTTTATTGCTTTTGACAAGGAAGCTACAGTATCCTGGTTTCAACATTTCAGTTGAAGTACCTTTCCTAAGCTGGATATTAGTTTGATTGAAATGCACATGCTTTTTCAGAAGAGAATGAAACTTTACAAATGAATAAAACAAATAGAAAATTAAGAAGAGCTTCTGTATTATTCTTTCCTTCTTTGGTTACAAAACAAGGAAATAAACCATAAATTCTTCCTTTAAATAAAAAAAACCTTAAAGTTTTAGCCTTACTTACCTGAGTTAAAAGGAAAGAAAGAAAAGCCTTTGAGAGATCCTAATCTCTGTAATAGTTATATTCACTGAATAACCAGTCTTTAGGCTGACTTGCTAAAAAATGATACGTGATTCTGTTTTCCCCCTTTTCTCTTTTTGACCTAAAATATTTGATGGAAGAAGTTTACACGGTCTGTTAGAAATTGTTTTTCCTGCACTTGTTCTTATACCTAGAAAGTATCAAGAATGCTGCATTTTAATTTCCTGTTTTGTTTAATGCTTGGATGGAGGATCTAGTGATGTTCATGACATTTTAGATACAGTTTTTAAATGGTTATAACCATGCTTAGTTTGTAAATCTTGAATGTCCCTTGATTGCATGTTCTACTTTTAGTAAAATCTTATGTGTTTGCAGTTTGGGATCTAAGGTCTTGGCCAAATGGTAAAGGAGTTTAATCTTTAATAATGACTGTTATCCTAATATTTTGTCAGGCTTTTGTGCTAAGTAAATGTGAAAAATAACAAAGGACGCCAGAACCAAGCTGCCTGAATAACAAATTGCTTTCCTTTCCCATATCTTTTTAATTTTAATTCTTTTTTAATTGCTTTGTTGTAAAAATTGAATGAAAATGCCAGGTCTCTTCTCTGTTGAATCTGGTTTTGTGTCTGGAATTTCTAGCTTGAGAAGTGAACATGAATAACAGCAGAGTGGGAAGGGTAGAGGGTGACTTTACTCAGTCTAATAAAGTAAAAGAAAACATAACCCCAACTTTTATTTCAGCTTCTAGATTTTGCAAGTATTCTAAAACAAGACAAAATTAATCATATTAATTACTTTGCAGAATAATATATTAAGACTGCACTGTGTTCGTTTAGACAAATAAGCTATTTTTCCAACCTATCAATTGTTTAATGAAATATCTTACACCTTCCTGTTCTGTAAAACAGGTACAATACATGTAATTTGTAACATCTTCAGTGTTGGATATTATACTTGCTAGAGCTTTATGTCAGTGAAATTTGAGATATTTAATGAATACTTTAGTGGAAAGTATCTTTACCATTATTTACTTAACTTAGAAATGCCTTTCTCAATGACTTATCAGCAACCACCAGGATGTGACACCACAGTCATTCGTCATCTTGCCCATGGCTGAACCTTCTTGTCTGTAGTGTCACAACCCATTTGCCAGGCTGAACAATTGGGAGTATGATCAGATCAGGTCCCTGATGCATCTGGAACCTAGTGCTCCAAAAAAAACAAAGAAAACTTTTTGTAGTCAGTGGAGTACCACAAAACTGAGTTGATAGATTCATCACAGTTATATGAAGTATAGATGAGGAGGAGAAAAAATATCTTTGTCTTTCGATCACCAGTTGAAGCTCACTATTAGATCAAATAAGCAATGTTGTGGAAATGTTGCCCTGCCCAGACATTCAACTCCCTTTGGAGTAATGTATCTCTCCATTGGAAAACACTGGTGAAATTAGCTTCCATAGACTAATGTAATCATGTAAACATCTGCAACTTAAATGCAGTAAAATTCAGAAATATTCATCGCTGTTCACTCAGAAGATCTGCCTCTCAACATAGATCATTACATTTAGTTTCATCTGAGAATGCATGACCCAAAACAAGGATTTGTCATTACTGCCTAGGAGAACCTATCTTTCTTAATCACACCCAAATGAGTAGACACCTTCTGAGGAAAGACAATCAAAAATGATGCTCCAGGCCTAGTAGCCTGTAGCATTATTGGGTTTTTCTTTTTACATTCCCACTACCATCAGGGGCTGTCTCTGATCTGACATGGAGAGAAGAGAAATGTGCAGTGAGAAGTTTACTGGATCCAGATGCTGAAACAGAAGACACCCAGCTGTATCTACATGTGGAAAAAAGACAGAAAATGGCTGAAATAAAGCTATGAAATGAGTAGCCAGAAGAGAGGAGAAAATGGTCAGAAATGCAGAAATCATAAGGAATAGCAAAAAGCAAGAGACAGATACAGTGGGAAGGAGGAAAATTAAGTGAAATTAAATAAATTCAAAGCCAAATAAGCCCTATACATTAATACACACATAAATATACAAATAATTAATGATGCAAAATAACTAAGGATGTACATATATGTATTTCCCATATGAAATAAAGGGAGAATGATGACAGAAAAATACTATAGATCAAAGTGTCTTCTAATCATACTCTTTTCATGTCTTAGAAGCCAATGTATCTAATCAAAATAATCCAGTGTTTCTCACACAATTGTTCTGCTCAATCTTAAAAATCTCTCAAATTCACCGCTTTTTTAGGAATTTTCCTGAATTGGCGATTACTTTTTACCTATATGAAAATTCATGTTTATTGGCATCTGCCTTACTCTCATCCCACCTATTCACATTAAAACCTAAAAGTCTGAAGGTTATTTGTTCCAAGCTATCTTCACAAGTTGGTAATGGTTTGATGTACATTTTCACTTCTCTGCCTAATGATTATGCTTGACATCATTAGGGAAAGACATAGAGCAGTTGCACTCTGAAACTTCTTGAGATGCTTGCTCCAGTCACAGAATGTGTCCTGTTACTTGTGTACCTCTGGTGGTATTTAAATATGTTGCATAGAATAAATCAAGTAATTTACATGTTGTATTCAGTAATTCAAGACATCTGTTAAGGAACAGAAAGGTTAACTTTATGTAGAGTTAGTAAAAAAGTCCTCAGAATTTATTGCTTGAAGTGATTAGGAAAAAATATTTGATTGTTTCAATTGGAGACTTTTGCCTACTGGATAAGGAAACGAAAAAAAAAAGGCCTAGGCCTAATACCTGAAATCAAGTACATTAAAGTGGCATTATATTTGTAATAACTGCAGTCTGTATGACTGAACAGAGCCAGCCATGTGGAGCAAGAGAGCTTATGCTGGTGACATGATTTTCTCAACTGCACTTACAAACCCTTCATGTTCACCTGGTCCTTAGAATGCCTATAAGAGTCCCAAGGGCCAGATGGGCAAATCTGAAACCTCTTGTTCATCGTCCCCCACAGGGAAGCCAGTTCTCACACTTTGAGAATGTGCCACGTGCTGAAAAAATTCAATGAAAAACTTAACTAAAACATCATCTTTCATACATTTCACAGGGGTTTAAAATTAGATTATTGCTATAAAACATAGTGCGAGTGATTTACTAATATGCACTCAGATCCATGAAGGAATTGCAAGGGCTATATTTCTGAAGAGAACATGGTATAGGATTGCTTGGACACAGCTATCAGTTTCAGCTGGAAAATGGCTTCAACTTCCAAAATACCTTCCTGAAGCTAGGATTTTACTTAGCTTCACTCCCAGCTCAGTAATGTATTTTTTCTGTATGCAGTAAGTGGATTGTGAAAAGCTAGAGACATGCTGTGTTTCAGAGTGCAGCAAATTAATACCTCTAATTGGATTATAGTATTCCATGACTTGTGGAATTTCTTTTGAGCATTCCAGAAATTTTACTACAGATGTCTCATCTCTATTCTGAATTTTGGACATTTTTGAAATAGTTTTCTGTTTTGGGGCTTTATAGAAAAGGCTGTGTAATCTTAGCAAGTTGGTTCAAAAGATGTCCACATTAATGTTTTCATTTCATGTGGATTCACATCCCCCAAGTTTAACTTTGAGTACGGAGTTCAAACAAACCAAAAACTCAAAGGAGAGCTCCACCCATACCATTGAATTTTGTCTGGGGAATGTTTTTCCTCTTTGAGTCATAACCAGCATAATAATGAATAACAACTGGTTTCCATCCAAACAATGTGTGGCCTGATTTTGCTAAATATTAGATCTTTATCTGGAAAAGCCATAAATCTTGGTGACAATCTTGCTCTCAGAGGTTTAAATTTCAGTCTTTGCAAGATTAATGTAAATATTTACATTTTTTAGATGCAACTTGCTTTGCGTATCTTTGTGAATTTATTTATTTATTTATTTTTACAGGCAGGCTGATTTATTCACTTTTTCTCCTATAATATTTTTCATGTATGGTATGACTTCATCATCAGCTTGAACACTGAGTATGGCTTCGTTCACAGTCTACCACCAAAGGAAATATTTACAAGTGCAACTAGGGAAAGAGAGACTTTATGACTGCTGTAAATTTATTGCTGCTTACAAACATGCCATGATTCTTAGTGGTGCCACGTCTAATTTAGAGCAAATGTAAACCTTTGCATAGACAGTGCTCTGATATTCCAGTTAAATCTGCAGAAAGACCAGTTACTTGGATAGAAACATATGACCTCATTCTAAGATCTGAGTGTTAGTATCAACTTCCCAAAATTCTCTGGGGAAGAGTTAAAAGTCAGACATTCTTCTACAAGGGTCTCATCCATACCCTTTGTTTATTTTGGTTTCAAAACCTTTTCAATAAATTTATCCCATTTGTATACTTAAACTTTAAGGGATCTCATATACATTTCCATGCAACATAAATTTGGGGGTTTTTTTGTTTCTTTTTTCCCCTTAATTTTTATTTAGCTACCAGAAATCTAATTTCTGAGAATTAATTTTTTGTGCTGTTTGATTTTTTTTCTACTCCTCTCTAATATCTTTTTCTGCCTGTGTATAGGTTTCATTCATGTACTAAATAATTCCTCAATTTTTTGGCAAGTTACTAGCTGTAGAAAGGGCAGATTTTAGTATGTAGTAGCTTAGTGAAGACAGACTTTTGTTACATCTTAAGTTGATAAGAAAATTTATTTTTTTAAATAAAAGTCTTTTTTATTAATTATTAATTCAATTAATAATTTCAAAAACTTTAAAATAAAATTTAAAGTTTTTAAAAATAAAACAGATTTCTGAATGGATATGATTTTACTTAATGAAAATAATGAGTATATATATCGTGATGTGAAAATTTATCATTATATACAGTAATAGCTAAATAGAGAATGAAGCCTTGATTTCTTTCCAAAAGGTCATGCTGTATGAACAGCCTTCAAATTCCTCAAACCCACAGTCTCTGGGCATACTTAGAGCACAGTAGGCCAACTCTCTTACCAGGGTAGGCCTCCTTGACTCCAGTGGAAGCTTCTGAAGACCATGATGATACTTTTTTTTCCTTATGATTGGATGTGCCACGCGGAAACACAGGACTTTGATCTACTTCCCATACATGTGCATATATTTATGTGAAGGCAATGCATCTGTGCATTTGTACAGCTTCTGGAAAAAAGAGCAGCCAGAGGTGGCATGTTGCTACTTGAATAGTATTTTGAGTTTTTCCTGACCACTTTCTTTCTCAACAGAACATTAATCACTGAAAAGCAAGTGGCACTGTGAAAGATTAATTATTCTGGGAATAGAAGCTTGGTTTTGGATACCATCTTTCTTCAGCCTGTTGGTCTGTTGGATTCTTTGGGACTGCTGGAACTGCTGAATGCCATGTGAAAGTTACACTTCCAATTTGGTTGAGTGTTGGAATGGAGACCATAGTTTCCCAGGAAAAATGGCATTAGAAAGCAGCTTGCCAGAGACAGAGGATTAAATCTGCTGTTGCTCATGGTTGGTATCTGGTGAGCTTTTGGGAAGGAGGGGAGACAGATGGAAGCACTATAGCTGAAATGAATTGTCATACTCAGGGACAGGTTGTGTACCCCTGCTTTCGTTCATCTATGCAGTGAACAGAAGAGTATGATATCTGTGCTGATTTTAATTTACTTTACTTTATCATTACATTTAGTAATGACAAAAGCCACAAACTTCAGCAGTAGAAAAATACATGGATGTTTTCTTATGGCTCTTGGTAGTTCTAGATAGACTTTTCTGAAATTAATGTCTCATCCTCATTCATATTGCTTTCTGTACTAACCAGCTTAAACTAGTACAGCTATGACTCCTGATATTGTAAAAATGTCTTAATTTGCAGTGCAGTCTAGCACTAAGCTCTTGAAGGGGCAAAAAAATGACATAATTAAATTTTCATGAAGTGACATTTTAATAACAAGAAGGATTGCACGAGCATTTAGCTTTTTTTCCTTTTGTTTATCTCTTTCTTATTTTATTTTAATCTTCCAGAATATGTACAAATCTCAAAGAATTATTTCTTACTTTCTGGAAAGTATTTTCTCCACTTCTCCTCCTCCCTTCTCATTTTTTGCAACTTAATTCTAATCACTAGAACTAACTGCCAAGAGGAAATATTGTTATTGGATTCATATAATAAATTAACAGATTAATCACTACCACTGTGCACAGCTGTCCAATGTAGATTATGTGTAAAAAAGGCTATTGGAAATATTGCATGAGGGATTAAAATACCCTTTTGGTTTCTGCTCTCAATAGATTCCTGTAAGATTTGAATAAGCCTTAAAACATTGTGGATCAGAAGTTCTGGGGGAACAAATAATTTAACATATTGTTTCACCATCAATAAGGACCTGGATTAAATTAATAGAAGTCAAAAGAAATTCATTTGCATAAATTTTAATACTTCTTTAGAAGTGGCTATTCCTCAGCAGGAAACAAGAGCTGATGTCACAATTCAGTATTGTGATACACTCTGCCAATCATCTTTGCTGATATTTTATAAATCATTCGCTGCTCCTTAAATATATAAAAAAGAAATTTATGTTATAAACTACTACAATACATTTTTGTTCTTTTCCTGTCCTATTCCTTAGCAGTTTTGGAAAGTTAGCTACAAATAGGTTATTATTTAGAATGAATCATTGTTCATTTAAGAGTTTTAGTGATTAAATGTGTTAACACAATTATGTCTAATCTATTAAGCATGAAATGTATTCAAAAAAGGACATGCATGTTTCATGAAAGTCTTTAAGAGTGAGGTATTATAGACTAATAATTGTCAATGTCAGAAAGTACTGCACTGAGTTTTATTTTCTGTCAAAAAATTCAGTGAGGTCATTCTGATGTCAGAAATACACTTGATATGACACCTATGGATATTTGGTCAAATTGTGAACCTTCTTAAATCTCAAGTGCCACATTAGAGCCACATTCACAATAGAGACTATTGGTGTTCAGAAACTATCTGAAGATTTCATTTGAACTGGGCATGTTAAAATCCAGGACTGGAAGGTGTGAGCAGAATTTTCCTTGGAGTTGCCCCTTTCAGCTGTCAGGAGCTATTGTCACGCTGAAAAATAGATATGAACTTGTCCTTTGTTTCCTGTAGTGCTGCCTAGAAAGGGAGGACGCACCAAAGTGTAGAATCAACAGTTGTGAAAACCTAAAGGAAACATAGAAATGACAAGGAGATTAGGGTGAAGGACTAGGTGAAAGCTAGATGAAGATAAACATTTTGCTTAGCTGTATATATATTGGACTCTTAACAATAGTACTCTTATCCCTGATATGTGGAAATAATAATGCCAGTAAATCTTACAGAGGTGCTGTCAAGGGTTCTCATGATCATCTCCAGCATATTCAGGTATTACACACAGCACAAAAAAAAAAATCATAAAGAAATAGATAACAATGTATTAGGTGGTAAATGATGTACAGGAAATACACACTGAGAGAAACCACAAAATATCAATTACAGTATTGGAAGTGTCTTTCCATCATAACTACTAAATCCTGGACAGGAAGGTGCAAGCAGAATTTTCCTTAGAGGTAGGTACCCTATGGAAAAATAATTGTAATCATGATATTTAAAAAACCCCCAAACTTTAAAAACTGTCAGATACTGAAGGCCTGATTCATAAACTGTCATCAAATCTTAGGAAAAAAAGCAAAAAGAGTAGTCACAAATCAGTAAGATATTTATATGTTCTGAGGTTTCCAGTCATCGCTGTCTAGGTCTTTGTAACTTACCTTTTGCATACTGTCTTGAGCATAAGGAACAGGCAAAGGAAAGACGTTTGTATCCTGGCAGCAATTCAGTGTGTATATGTTACTGTGCCTCACACTATTGCATAAGATTTTCCACCTTTCATCTGAAGACAGACTTTTTTTAATGCACCCCTTAATCCACATATGAGTTTAGATTACAGTAGACTATCTGGAAGACTTTTAGAGATAAATGATGCTTTATCATTTCAATATGTTAACTAGAAAATATTGCTATTTTCATTGCAGAAGTGTGTATTGTTGACAAAAGAAAGAGAGCCTAATGTACTTTATATGTCCTCTGTTGAGTGATTTCCCTTTAATTTGTAGCATATTTTCTTTACACTAGTTTGTGTGCTTAGATGTGTCCTCATTCGACTTTTGGCTCAAGCAAATAACTCCAGAAATGAAGGATATGCCTACTGAGATCACTTCCTGCTGAAGTCTGGTTTCTTGGCTGGGAAACTGGCTTCTCTTGTTCCTGCTGGAAAGTATTTACAATGGGGATGTTGTGGTATAGTGGCAAAGTTATTCCAGGACATGTTCACGAGTATAAATAGACATATGAATAGTTATGCTAAAGAATCATAGAAGGCAATGAAACTAAAACCTGCTCCTAATAATTTTCAGTCTAGGTTTTGAATTGCCGTGTTAGGAGTCCTATGGCCAGCTCATCACTAAAGGATGTTGGTATCCCCAGCAGGGAATGACCATCCTCTATTTCTGCTCATGAAATGGCTTTTATGAATATTCAATTATCTAAATACCTTGAAAAGTTATAATGACACACTAAAAATTATTCTTGTGAAAACTAAATGTATGTCAAAATTCCTTTGAGTGCTCTTAATGCAGACAGGATCTGTGTGTTGTTGTGTTTGTTCTCATGCTGCTGGTCCCAGAAGTGCTGCATGCAATAGTGCTGGAACTCAGGAAAAGCAGCGTCTGCAAGGCACGGCTGTTCTGTGGAGCAGGGCTGGGAGGCACAGAGGTGAGGAGCTGGAAAGAGCTGGGAAGAGAAATGATGTTTGGTTGCATCATTAGGCTGTTTATTCCTCGCCTGAGGACTGGTAGAACCATCCTGCACCACCTTTCCTAAAGTGGTTACTTTAGTGGGTACAAAAGGTTGTTTTCAGGAGTTGAATCTATGATTGCTTCTGTCAGGTATTTCTTCAGGTATTTCTATCTTCAGGTATTTCTGTTGCTCAGGAAGAAATTTTTTTAAGTGCCCTGTTTGAAAATGAAAATACAGAAATCTTAAGTAATGTGTAACCCATTCTAGCTTTTAATATTAAGACCTGTGTAGTTAAATCTAATGGCACCTGTTTTCTGTAGTTGATATTCTGGCATATTTGCTTATTACTCATTAGAAAAATGGTAGTGTGACCTTTTCTTTTGATCCCCTTCCTACCTAACCATAAGATTTAGATGTATTCTTATTACCAAAGTTATTTCCTGTGTTCTGCTGCTTGTCCTGACATCTCTTATGTATATCTACTTCTTTTAAAACTCTGGTAATTGCAAAAAAATTAACAATACAATAATAAAAAATAATAGCCATTTTTTTTAAAGGATACTTTCTTCTTTTTTCTTTCAGTTGCTGCTCTACCTTTCTGAAAAAACACCACAACAAATAGATCTACAGGAAAATCATGCAGATAATACTGATTTGTCAGAAACATTCCATTAAGTAAATGATAAAAAATTAAGGAATTCCATTGTCTTTACAAATTAATGTGTTTGTAATGCACTGTTATCCAATATATACAAGAATGTGCAAATAAATATGTAGTTCCTGCTCATATTACTGTTGTCATCATTGCTATCTGTTTTTCCCAGAAACAGATTTGAGGTCCCTCTGGCTTCTTCCTTTTTCTTAGTTAACCAGAGTCTTGGGCAGCCTGCCAAGCAGATGAGATTTCTAACCTAGAACTCGTTCGCGCTCATTGTCCCCCCCATGCCTTTAGTGTGTTACCTTTCTCTCATGCAGAGGCAGAGTTTTAGTGCTTTGTTGTGAACCTTGAGTTAAAGTGAGGTGCTCCAGCCTGTGTCCTCCTGTACATAACACCTCACCAGCCAAGTTTTTTTCCAGGTTTATATCTGTGAGAAAAGAGACATATCTCTCCAGGCCTTCATGAAGTATATTGAGCTTGATATTTGAGCTGTCACTTCAGTGCAGCAGAAAAGTCTATATATGAGGTGAGAGCCCAGTATCAGTAATGTAGGCACAGTGCAGTTCTCTAGCGAGAAATTGCCCTTTATGTAGGTATCCCACATTAGGAAACGTTTGTTCACAAGAGCAAAAGGACCCAGTGGAAAGGCATCCTTTCAACTGGCACATTGTCAACTATTTCTGATGAATTAAACTGACCTTTAGAAATACACGTCTGGGCTGGCAGCGGAGCCAGAGTTTCTATTTTTTTAGTGTGTGTGTACATAGGAAGGAGGGTGAGCAGCGTTCCGAGCTATTGTTACTGCCCGGCAGGTGCGCGGGGCAGGGACGCTCCGCGCGCACGGCCGTGAGCGCTGGCAGCTCCCCGCACGCGGAACAGGGCCCCGGGCCGTGCCAAGCACTGCCAAGGGCTTTGAGGCAAGGAACACTGTGATCTTTCCTAAGGCAACCCTGGCATTTTAATCATCTGAAAGGTTATGTTGAATTATAACAATATCTGTGGACAGCCCGCTGAGGGAAAGAAGTGGGGGGAACTCTTTGGGTGTTTGGTGAGTGGATTTCTTTCCAAGAAAAACATTCCAAGTTGGATATTTTTAAGGACTAGTGCAGAAGGAAAAGTTCTATAAGAATTCAGAATTTTGTTACCTAAATTAAACTTCTTATACATACAGAGACTTCTGTCTTGCATCCAGTTGTCTTATAAGCATTTGCTGTATTACAAAAGATCAACTTAGAGACAAAAGGTCATACAGTTAGTGCTTAGACTGAAGACAATACCTTCAGAGAAACTCAGATTGTGTTCATAAAGTGGAGGGATTAATTTTTTCTGAGAAAAGTTCTGTGTATGAACTGGTGGGTGTGTTGAAAATCCACACTTGGAAAATCTTTGAAAAACTTGAAAAACACTGTTTTGGAGCTGTTAGAAGCTGAGGCCCAAGCTCTTTTGAAGGTGGAGTTTGTCAGAGGAGAGAATTCCAACAGTGTTTCCAAAGCTTGCTTTATAACATAAGCAATAGAAAATATCAGTTCCAAAGCCCTGATTCATCTTAATTTTAGCCACCTGAATGAAATGTTTAAATTAGAACTAATATGTAATCAGCTCTCTCTACAGAGAGTACTGAGACTAAGAAGCACTTCAAAGTTAGTAACCTCCAACAGGAAAACCTCACTCTCTGTAGCTGCTTTATTTAAATTTTACTTAAATCTGCATACAAGTCCTTTCCCTTCTCTCCACTATCTTCTTTTTTTTTCAGTCCACAGATGGACTTCTGACATTTTTGTACCATCAAATTTGTGATGGAAAAGAAACGATCTTGTGTCTAAAGTGTTGTAGGTCTGTTGACAAGAGGACTGGGTGTAGGATTTTGCCACAGGAATGGGACTATTGCCAGGAAGTAGCAATGAAGAAAGAGCACAAAGCCTTTACATGTTTATTTGCCTGGTATCTCCTAAATAAATATGCATGATGAAGACTCAGTGCTAGAACAAGTACGCAGATATGACCCCCATGTCATCAGCTAAACTTCAGTTAGACACTAAGCACAAAACTTTAAAATTCATTTGGTCTTTTGAACTACACTGCAATATAGCTAATATTTTTACCTTTTTTTTTTTTTTTTCCTATGCCAGGAAAAAATAATTGCCTTTGCTGGAACTAACAATACTGGTAGGTCTATAAAAATTTTGTTAGTTAAGAGATGTTTGAAGGTTGCTTATAGCTACTTGTTGTCTCAGATATGTGAAAGACTGGAAAGAAAGTAACTCAACTGATGCAACCCCCCCCAAAAACAAACAAACAAAAAAACCCGCAAAAAACAACTTCAATCAATTTGGTTGGCTTTAACAGTAAATGCAGGAGATTAAAAAAAAAATAGTGTAAGAAACAACCTAAGTATTGCATGTTTGGAGTGGAGCAACAGATTGTTTCAGGATAAGTGTAGGTATAAATGTTTTGCAATGGTTACTAAGCCATGTAACAGCCACAAAGAAAAAGAATGTCCGTGCTTTTATTTGGAAACTGAAGGCCATTGTGAAATTTCCAACTAGCTCATTCAAAGTCAGGAAAAAAGTGCTGCTCTAATGGCTTCCTATTCCTTGTTTGGTGTTCAATTGTGATGGAAAGATTTCAGAAAAACAGTATGTCTGGGTTTTTTAACTTTCTGAAGCAAAAGTTAAAAAATCTCATGATTTTGTGATTTGAGGACAGAAGTTGGAAAAACTAAGGCATACCAGATTCTGCAGAAACATTAAGTCTGCAGAAGCAGGCAATTCTTCATCTGAAGGAAAAAGGTGTAGTATGATACCAGAAAACAGAATTTACTTACAAATTGACTCTTATATTATGTAATTAAAGCAAGTTCTTGTAAAATTTAGAAAAATACCTGTTTAATATACTGTTAGAAAATGTAGACTAATGCTCAGAAAATCTTATATTTTATTTTTTTGATGTTTGTAATCCTTTGAGCTAACATGTTCTATATTTTTTTGAACAAACCTGAAGCAAAGAGCTGAATCCTGAAATGGTCAGGCAGAAATTAAATTTCTTCTTATTGCTGAGTATCTTTATAAGGACACTCTC
The DNA here is from genome assembly GCA_013397195.1 of Hylia prasina. Taxonomy (NCBI): domain Eukaryota; kingdom Metazoa; phylum Chordata; class Aves; order Passeriformes; family Sylviidae; genus Hylia; species Hylia prasina. The sequence continues at coordinate 616,074 of VYXD01014098.1, read as the reverse complement.
TATGACAAAAGGGAATGCCAAAGAAAAGAGATGATCTATGTTTATTCCTAAGGAAATTCTGCCTACATATGTTGATGAAGCTACTATTGCCTCCCACCTGGTATCTTATTTTTAAAGTCTGTCTTTTCAATTGCCAAGCGGCTCTTTTGCTTTCATCACTGGGAATAGCAAAATAGTTTAGATGATGCACTGCAGTACCAATCCACTATATAGAAAGCCAGAGGTACACTACTTAAATGAAAATTCTGCATTAAAATACTGGATTTTTTTCAGAAAAAGGCCAGGATAGCAACTTCTATTTATAACAATAATTTATCTAGGTTTTTGAAAAATAGTTACAAAATATTTGAGATGCAGTTCAGCTCTACTACGAAAAGAAAAGAAAAAGTACCTCTTCTTGGGCCATTAATGGTGGCTATTCTGAAGCTGTCAATTAACTGAGTTCATTTGGTCTATAACACTAGGGAACATGTTATAAATTAAAAAAAAACAAAACCAAAAACAAACAAACAAACAAACAAACCCACAAAAAACCAAAAAACCCAAACACAAAAACAAAAAAAACCCAAGCCCACAACAAAGATAAAGGCTTTTTACACACAGGACATGCAAAGAGATAGAAATAAGATTGTCTATCTTAGCACATACAAGTGGTGGTTGCAGTAAAATGATGTTTCCTCAGATCACTGTCTACACTTAAAGGGACACATGTTCAATAACAGAAGGGAATGTCAAAGAAAAGAGAGGATCTGTGAATGGATAGCAAATAGATGAGAGTACTTTCCCATCTAGTCAATCTATCTTCCAAAAATCTAATATAAGAAAGGAAATTTAAGTCAGCCATAGGAGTATTCAGCCTGCCTCAGAGCAGGAGCTTTAGACATTTTAGAAGGGTTAAGATGGATAAAGATCCGACACAGAAAAAACCCACCCCAAAACCTAAAACTTGGCCTACTTGATTTATTCTTCTAGGAATTTCTGTGAGCTCCTGAAAGAACAGTGTCCTTGTCTGTTATTCACACCAAAGAGCTTTCCCTGGGACCTCTCTACAATCATTCTCTGCCTCAAGAATAGTACAAAATGACTACAGCAGGTGGTAAAAGCTTTCTGGTAATATTTTATTCTGTTGTGTTTCCAGGTGATAATTGAGGAGCATAGTTCATTTTTATGTCTCTGTGATTTTCCTGGCTCTTCTGCAGCAGTATTTATAACCTGGAAATTTTCCTTGTGAACTCTTTGCACACAGGCTTTGCCCCACCTGCCCTCAATCCTTACTGATGGTCCCAGTTTGGAGCTGTTGTGGTCCCTGAAGAGCTGCACAGGGTGAGGCCCCATCACCATTATTGTTGCTGATCAGCTGTGTGAAGGATAATTTTTTAATTGACCAAGATTTGTGTGGTTTAGCTTTCAGTTGTCCAAACTCTGCAAAGCAGATCTGTATCTAAGGGATAAAAACCAAAAACATAGAATAAAAAAAAAAAATGATGCTATTCCAGACATTAACATTTCAGATTTAAACACATACCTTCCAGGAAGATGGGCAAATAAAGTGGGTGAAAATTGTCCTAGGCAAATTCCAACAAAATACTCAGAATTCTGCCAAGAGCAAGACTGACACTATAAATCTCAATTAATTCAAAGATTATACATTAATATAGTCCACCCAAACTTTTCTTATTCTTCAGTAGATCATGAATCAATATTTGTAAAATGCTTTGAAGAGACAAGAACCATTTGAATACCACATATTAGTCATTAATACTATTGGTAATGTTGTTGATTTGATTTGAAGAGTTTCATGTAGTGACTGTTTTAAAATAAATTACTACTGAAATGACAACTGAACAGTGTATGAAAGGAAGCTCAAAACATTCAGTCAACACAGTGTTCTACATTCTTCTTGAAAACAGTCCGATTTTTACTTTTTGCATGTCTTTCTCATATTAAATGAAAACATCTGCCTGGGATTTCTCAAAATCTGGAGAACAAATGGAAATGAGACACAGAATTCCTATCTTTCAGTTGTACATTTAGTAAAATGTAGAACTGAAAGATAGGAATTGCAGATCAGTCCAAGATCCAGGTGCAGTGACGTGTTTAAGGAGAAGGCCCCAAACAGTGAAATGTGTGAGAGCATGTTTGTACCACTCTGGAGAAACAGAGGCCCAAGGTTCCTCAGTTAGGTCCAGAGGGGCCCTTCCATCCAAACCTCACAGCTCAGCACTCTCACATGGAATCTTGAGGCCAGTGAGGTGGGGTTAGACCATTGCTGTGCCCCAGCACATATCCATGCCTTCAGTTCTTAGTGATAGCACTCATCTAATTTTTAAAAATTTATTTTGCTCACCATAAAAGTGAGAGATGGCCTTAGAAGCCAGGTTCGGATTTGGAACTGATCTTCCCAGGAGAATGAAGATTCTTAATGGGGAATAATTCAAGCCCTTTGGTTTATGTCATTCAGTGACTTCATTCTCTAGGCTCCTGGGTGTTCACCCTTAATCATTCTTCTACCAGAATAATATTTTGAATTATCATTATATTTACAAATGGAATTTTCAATGTGTCCGTGAAAAAATCTGAAATTAATGATTGAGTACATGATTATAAATGATTATAAAGCATGATTATAAATTCAGAAATCCCCTTTTGAAAAAGCCCCTATTTCTTAAATTACGAGAGAAAAAATATTGTTACTATAGACTAAGCAAGAAATATTTTTTTAACTAATTATTCATTAATAAAAAGCTTTTGTACAGCTTATTCTAGTTCTCTTAGGTCAGATTTTTTACAATTAGATTACAGGATGTTGATTATTAACTACAGTTTCTTATATTCATTCTGTTTTCATCTACTTTTTTCCTTCAGGAACTTGTTAAATCCATTATTCAGTATGTAATTTAGTAATATAATTCTTATAATACACTAAGATGAAAAGAATTCAGACTTTTAATTTTAAATGTATAGTTTTGTAAATAAATTTTCGTAGTTCTGTGACACTTGTTCTTTTCAAGATATTCCCAAGATTGAATTTGATCTTAATTTATATTATGTAGGTAGTGTCAAGCTTTGCTTTTAACAAGAAAACTTTTAGTGGTGAAAAATATCTGAACAAGGTCTAATTTGGGAGGGAAGTGTTAACCCAATTAAAGATAAAAGTTGCAAAGGATATTGTGCTCATTGACATAATGTAAGCATTTTCTTTCCTGCTCCTGCTCTTAAGCATCTTTAATGAACACACCTGCTTTATTAAACAGTTTTCAGTCCCTAAAAATAAAGTTTAAGTTCCTAGGAAAAAAAAGGGTACTGATGTCATGATGGTAGTAATTACAGTCTGTTATTGGTCACGTAAATTCCATAATTTCATTAGAAGTTCAGATGATTTATTTTTAAAGGAATTCCATGCAAAAATAAAGCTTGGCTTCAAACCTTGAAGTCTGTAAAGGGATCTGGAAAGACCATTTTGTGTTGAATTGTTTCATCCCAAATTAGGTAACAGCCTTGCTGTGAGATAAAGGAGATTCTGCAATAGTAGTCCAGTTAAAATATATGATCTTTGCTCCAGACAGGAGTGACAGATAATTAGATGCAATAACTACTAGAATAATACTTTAGAATTGTGAAATCAAAATTGCAAAATGATACTTAACAAAGCCTAATGGTCATTAACTATTTAATACTCACAGCACTTTTATGAGAGAAGGTAATTTTATTTTCCATTTACATTAAGTTCTTCATGCAAAATTCATAAAGGAAATCAGCATATTCTAGTTCACATATAGGAAGATGAGCCTTATTCTTGGCATGATGATTCTGGACTGCTCTTTCTACCAGTCTTAAAAGCCACAAAGAAAAAAGATAGGGGAGGTGAGGAAGAGTGAGGTGAGGTAAAGGAATTCTGGGGAACAAGCACTGGGTAAAGGATCCCGAGGTTACAGCACATCCGCTTGATGCCAGGGTTCTTGTGTGAGGACAGGTGCAGAAAGTGAAGGAAAGGGGAGCCAGGGTAAACTGTATGACCTCAATTCAGATGTGTAGCTACCCTTTTTATAGTTGAGTGGAAAGTCTTGACTTTTTTTCTTGCTATCATAGACAACTGGTAAACCTTACTACCAGGCACTGAAGATCTTTAATGGAGGTGTTACAGCCAACTCTGAGGCACAGCACTTCTTGCAATCCTAGAGAAGTGTTAGGGCCACATTGCAAAGCTTTTTAATCCCTTCTAAAATATTTCTGCAGGATGCTGTAATCCAACTCTCAGGGATTTACAGTGTATATACAGCTTTATTGTCTCTGTTCCACTGTTGAGCATACAGAAGTAGAGACGTTGACTGACTTGCTCAGGGCCAAACAACGTCATGATGACAAATGTTTTCCTGGTTTCCAGAGTAATGTTACTGCCATTGCACTCATGACATGAAAATCAAACAACAAGAGATTCAGAAAATAATATTTTGTTATCTGTGAGTTCCCCTACACTGGACTTTTCAATGTACTTTTTTATTAGCAAATTGTTGCCTATACTACTTAATAAGAAGAAAATGCAACCAACCCAACAAACCCAAACAACCTAGAATGTGTTTTTTTACACTAAATTTAGATGTCTCTGAATTGAGAAAAGACAGGATAGGAGTATCACCTTCATACAATTTTATATTAACAATTTAAATAAGATAAATCTTGGTATTGTGCTAGATATGCTTTTCTTGTTATCCTACACATTACTTACTACATTCATACTCTTCCTTTTTTACTTTTTTATGTTGTTGTAAATAAAGTTACAAACTCCTAATCGGACATGTATTTTTTTAATTATGTTGGCACAAAATGTCTTCCCCTAACTTCCTTAAATTGTTGCAGCCTCAAACCACATGTTAATGATATACCATCCTAAGGTGAAAGACAGAAAAATCTTTACTCTGCCAGTACAGATTCTCATTCTGGGAAAGAAGATATTTCCAGGTTTCCAGTGGGATTTTATATTCACCTCTAGCCTTGGAATTTCCCAGTATTATCAGATTTATAAACCACAAAATTTTGCAGTTCAAGAAATTAATAATAATAATAAAAAATAAGTTTTGTAGTATGTAATGACACTTCTAGAAAAAGATCTGGTGGTGTCTGAGGAAATTAGTTTTACAGATGAAAGGCTACAACAAGCAGTCACAATAAAAATGCAAATGCTTTAAAGTATTCTAAAATGTCATTTTGTAATAAAGGTGTTGTTTGCAACCCATATAGTATAATGTTTTAGTCTAGTGTAATATTTTATTGTTAGTAATTTGGTTCTCCAGTTGGAAGGTAATGAAGCCTGCCCAAAATGATTTATAAACATATATATATATAAATATATCATGCTTGTGTGACTCCTTGTATGAAAATCACTCTAGCTATTCAACTGAGATCAGTCCTTTCATAAATCCTTCTCAGAACTTGGTTACCATGAAAGAGCCTGATTTTCATATGGGAAATGTATGCATAATAAATTAAATTCACTTTTGTCTTTAGATGTCATTGTGGATATTGTAGATTCTTCCTTTCTATCTCCTAACAGTTATATTAAAAATATTTCTGTTACCACAGGATACATTTTTCTCATATGTCAAATTCATCAAAATATGTACAGATTCATCAAAAACTTTTCTACAACAATACTTTATTTGATTTCTTCTTGTCCATGGTAAACACAGCAGGAATAAAAAGAAAATGGTTATGCAGTGACCTAAACTAGAATTAGTTGATTGTTGAACATGAAACCTTTATCTGTATAGGATAAGAGGTTCCTGTACATGCTTACATCAAGTGTGACAAAAATACAGCTTCAGGAAATAGCTACCACTCTATCCCTGGTATACTCTGCTGAACAATGATGTGGTTGATGGCAACTGAAAGTGGCAAACAAATTAATAAACAGTTGTAGAAAAATACTGGAAAGATATGAGTTTGCTTGGTTGCTCAAACTTGCAAAACAAAGACAGTCTGTAAACCATAATTTGAAAAAACATTGTGGTTGGTTTGTGTGTGGGTTAACAGCATGAGTGGCACCTAAAGTCATTACAGAGATTAAAAAAGTGAAACTGAATAGTACATTAAAGCTCATAACTGTTAGTTCTGGTCACAGGGCAATATTCTGTAAAATTATCAACATCTACTCTTTTGTATTAAGCAATGGAAAGAAAAGGGCACACCCCAATTTCACAATTTATTACAGTCTCCAGATTTGTCAAATTTCTAACTATGCTCTTTCTCTACTTTACATTTCCCTGCTTTAGTTTCAACCTAATGCTTTTGTTTTTATAGCTCCTTCTTTATTCTTTTTACCTGAAAAATTATCTCCTTTTCCATTTGTTCAGTGTTGTTAGCTACCATCACCTTCCAGGATACTTTGAGAATGTACTTATGTACTTGATGCATGTTGAAAAAGGCACTGCACGGACCATACCTCACCTACAAAGCAAATTAGTTGCAGCATCTGTTTCTCTTTGATAAATGCATCTAACGTTTTTCAAAAAGTAAGCTAACATTCTTTCATGGTAGTAAAGCTACCACTTCATTGTAACAGAAAACATCTGTCTTTTATTTGAAGAGGTACCAGAGGTTCATTTGTTTGTTTTTAAAGAACAGTAAAACTCAACTTTCAGGCAGAAAATTTCCAGCTGACTTGGGCAACAGCAAAAATTTATGAGAGTAGTTCTAGGGTGTTTTGCCACAGCTGTCTGTAAATGGCCATGTATTGCAAGCTCACATTCCAGAATTAATGCAAGGGCTTTCCTCACTGCCATTACCCTCACTCCAGGAGTGGGGAGAGAACTTTCCTTTGCATTTTTGCAGTGTTAAATAACTTTCCTTTCAGAAATGTTCTGGACATAGCACTCTGCTTACTGCAGGTAATGACTAAGTTTGGAGACTGAGCTAACCAGGTAACAGCCAAAGTATGATCTGAACTCTTGAGTTGGATAATATGTTTTTTATTTCTTCCTGCAAAGCAAGTGATTCACTGAATTTGCATCCATCATAAAGCATGGGACCTGATTAGATGCATTTGTGGGTCCTAAAGGAATTACCAGATTAGGTGGTNAAAATAAAATAAAATAAAATAAAATAAAATAAAATAAAATAAAATAAAATAAAATAAAATAAAATAAAATAAAATAAAATAAAATAAAATAAAATAAAATAAAATAAAATAAAATAAAATAAAATAAAATAAAATAAAATAAAATAAAATAAAATAAAATAAAATAAAATAAAATAAAATAAAATAAAATAAAATAAAATAAAATAAAAATAAAGGAAGGCCAGTGGGCCAGTGAGTTTCGTGTGTGCTCCTGGAAAGACGGAGTAGATCCCCCTGGAAATTATGCTAAGGCACATGGAAAAGAAGGAGGTGATTTGTGACAGCCAACATGGCTTCATCAAGGGCAAATTGTGCCTGACAAATTTGGTTGCCCTTCTTCGATATGGTTGCAGTGTTGGTGGAAAAAAAAGGGCAACTTATGTTGTCTACTTGGACTTGTGCAAAGGAGGGAAGGGATGACATCCAGTGGGACACTGGACAGCCTTGATAGGATTTTGAGCAGTAAGGTCTTGTGGAAGGTGTCCCTGGCCATAGAAGGGAGTTTGGCCTAGATGATGTCTAAGGTCCCTTTCAACCATTTTATGATATGATTTTATGAAAATCCAAGATTTTTCTTTTAGTCCTGCCAGGATATATCTGTGGGCACACCCCCAGATGAGAACTTTATACTGCTACCAGGAAGGCTGGCAGATCAGAGAGTGGGCTCACAGCACAGTGTTTGTCAGGGCTGATTTTGAAGAAGTATAAACTGTTGGTCATTATGTATTTCCCTGAGACTCAAATTACTTGAAAATTGGAAGGTCATGGGAAAATGTGATTATATCCCCACTCATTCCTCTTATTCTCTCACTGTTATGTTTGCTGCCCAGGTTTAGACCTCAATATGATCATTCAACTGTTCCTCATCTTCTGACAATCTGAAATAAATATACATACCTGAAATCAATGTCAAATATCTGATCAGCATTGGAGGCACATAAAACTGTGATGAATTAACAGACTGATGCTGTTGTCAACAGCAAGAGGAAGATATCTCCTGGATATCTCCTGGATATTTCAAGATTTCTCAGGGCTGCCTGTTTAGGAAGTCTGGCTCTCCTGGAAATAAAATGAGCCTACAGGGTTGGAGTCTTTCACCAAAACTGGCCATGGTGAACAGTCTGTGTCCTACACCAAAACAGGGTATAACAAGGTAGGGACTCCTCTGATAACACAGTTTTTGTTCCTGTGTACTTTTGGGAAGTTACTTTTATAACAAAACGTGTGTGGCTTCTAAGCACATTAAAAGGTCACTCTCAGTTGTGAATTTTTCTCAGCCTTAGGAGAAACAATAGGGTGAAGACCCTTGCACATTTTAAGAATAGCCACTGAGGGTTGCCTTTTGTCACTCACTTTGCAGGTTACAGCATTCATTTATCCCAACTGTTAACGACAATTTAGAAAAGTACTTAAGCATACCTCATATGCAGCCAGAGGGTATAAAATGATAGAATAGATTTTCCTGTACTCCCCTGGGGAAGAAGCAAGGCAGTCTGACCCTAGTGCTCCCATTTGGTCCCTAAGCATCTATGGAGCTGCATTAAAGAGAGATCTGGTCAGGCAGAGATAATGTAATTGAAACAGCATGTCCACGGGCCCATGTACATACACATATGATAAATTTTGAAATATGGATGTCCCCTCACAAGGTAATCCTGTTAAAACTCAGCACTGCTGGCAGAACCCTCCATATCCTCTGATTCCAGAACACTTTGCAAATGGACTAAAACACTCCAAACATACTCTTAACAATTCCTCATCTATGTACCATATTATTCTGAACACCGTGGAGTACTCCTGTTATTCTTGGGCCTCCTCACAGATGCAGGGACTGAGACGTAAGGTCTGGAGCCTATAAATACATGCTTTCATAATTTATCACTGCTTCTTTCATTTACATGGAAAAAAAATGCAAGGAAAAGCAGTTTTCCTCAGGCAGCCAGAGTAATTGGACAGGAGCATTGTTGTAGAATCATACAAATATAATTCTTTCTTTCTTTCTTAATGTTTTTAAGTTCAGTAAATTTCCTCTCATAGTGTAGACTTTGTGGTAACAGTTCCAGTTCAGGAGGGGAAAAATGTCATATTGGGAAAATGTGTAGACAGATCCATCAGATAACAAATAACTGAGTAGTAAGTGAATTGAGAGTGACAGCAGCAGCCCACTGGGGGTAAAAGCTAAAAAGACAGGAAGCCAGTGAGACATGACAGACAGTAAATGAAATTAATCTTCTTCCTGCTGACAACAAATTTCAGGCCAGCCATAGCCACTCAGCTTTGCATTACCCACAATTATATTCTGGTTAAATACATTTCTAAATTAACAAGAACTTGCTGTAGGTTTCAATCAGTTGGATTTTTAATACATAGAATAAAAACCGTGTTTCTCTAGATTGTTTCTATAATGCATCAGGCTCGTTGTCCTTTGTCTTCCATTAAATATTTTTTATTTAAGTCTCTTGGCTTAATGTGAGAAAAGCATGCAGGCTATAACTGTATTGCATTTCCCTCGAGAGACTTCTGTGAGTGGTCAGTTTTGCAGAGCAGTAAGCAAACACAAATCAGAACTAAATATCTGTTTTAAGTAAGGCATGATCTTCCATTTCTTTACACTGTCATGATCATGACTGATAAAGAGAATTAGAGTCCAGAAGCAGAGCACAGGATGGAATGATCTGACTTTAAATTAGACATGCCCTGATTGAGTCTAAACTATGAATAACTGGAAACAATCCCACTTGCTTTGACAGGAATAACTGCTTCTATTGGTGCTCTTCCTCTGCTTAGTTTGCCTGATATTTCTCTATCAGTCATTCATGACATGAAATTGTTTCTAAAAAGATTATCCAAAGAATGTGGTACTCACTATTAATATGTATACTGCTCATCTTTATAAATAAATATGTTGAATTTCAATAAAAATATTTCAAAATTATATCTCTGAAACATAATATATTAAACTAATTTTCTCTTTATATGTCGATCTAAATGCTGACACAGTTATATGAGTAATTTTAAATGTATTGACCAACACAACTTAATCCGAATTAGAATCTGTCCCATTCTATCTGGTCTACACAGACATCACTAATTAGTTAATAAACTAATGAAAAAAAAAAAATAGAGTATTGTATGCCAGTCTTGCTTTCTATGCTTAATTCCTTTTAGAGACTTATTTTCTTTTTTTCATTTTGTTTTGTTATTCTTTCACTAACATACAGCTATTAAGCATTGCTTTTGTCACACAGATAAAATGACCACCTATCAGAAATTTGGTTTTTAAAGTGTTGCTGCTTTTATAGAAAATATTTTCTAAAAATTAGCGATCACATATGAGGGATACAGAGGCCCAAAGTTTCACCCAACACACCTTTATGTGTGGTCACGCATAAAAATGGACATAACTTGCACTGGAGAAATAAAGAACCATTTACTGCTGGTGTCAATGAATGCCTTTACAAAAAGGTTAGACAAACATCTGCCAGGATTGCCATAGGTAAAAGGCAATCAAATCAAGCAGATGGACTAGATGACCTTCATAAATTATTTTCATGATTCTGAAAAACATAGTAGTAGTGCAGAAGCACAGATTTTATATCACAAGATAGCATAATTTTCTCTCACAGGGGCCACCACCTGAATTATTTCATAAATTTATCCAATGATAGAGATATTTCCAGAAATACATTGACTTCAAATTCCCCAAAAAACTAGGAAAGCTCCGAAGAAAAATGTCATCTGAAAAGCACTCTGTTTATTATTAAGATTATTATGATTTCTCATAATAAGCATTTAAAAAAGGGCTGCTTGAACTGCATGAGCACATGTGATTACAGAAAAACAATTTAAAAATTAGGTGGTGATGTAGAAAAAAAAGGTTTTGGATGTAAAAATAAATTTCAAGATCAAACAAATACCAGGCAAGAGAAAAAAATCCTGTAAAAGTAATAGGAACACCTTCTCACATGTATGAATTCTATAATCAGACAAAAATTGAAAAAGATTTTTCAAATAAAAAAAAAGTGTTTTAAGAACAATCACTTGCTAAACAGTGACAGAGATTAATAATATTCTAAGGCATGTTTTCTTTTATCCTGTGACCGTCTGTTCCAATTAGAGAGCAAAATAGAAGGCGCCCAACCACACAATCCTCAATCTGGCTAGGAGATGTAAAGCATATGTTAGAGGTCTCGGGTGAGGTTCGGAGTTGGCAAATCTACTCACAATCTGTGTGTAAATGGCTGACCCCTCATCCCAAGAAATGTGCTCCAGCCAAAGCACTGTAGCAGGTAGTGATTATGTGCAATAGATGCTATATAGGGTACACAATGATTTGGGGAATTTGTCGTCCTAGACAACACATTTCAACACATGAAAATAGGAAGAAAGTTCCAGGTATTTAAATTTTTGTCTTTTTGGTAGAGGCATATGTAACAACTTCAAAAGAACAGCAAATTTTAAAATCAAGCCACATTTAACAATTTGTTTTTTGAAGTTAGGGCAATATTTCAGTTTACTCTTAACACCAGATATCTGAAATGACTGTAAAAATTAATGACATTTTACACCAGCTGATAAATGAAGTGCTGTCTATATCCTAATTATTCAACATGTTTTTCAGCAAATATTTTCCATTTGAGGCTAAGACATCCCTCAAGTCCTACTCAAACTGTCAAAAAGGAGTAGAAAAGGGTGAGATTATCTAGAAATTATCTAAGGAAAGAATAAAATGTTTTAAAGTAAACAGGGTAGTCTTTAAAAGTTTATGGAACACCTTATGTAGTTAAAGATCTTATCCAGCAAAAGAGTGCAATAAGAAAATCCTTGGCCCAACAGGATTTCAGACACATTTTTATTCCAGGTTCCAGCAACACCAAATATTGAATGAGTGTTGCTAATCAGTAATTGCAGAATAATATATTTTACTAATAACATAATAAGACAATCCTGGTTTAATTTATGGGTTAAGTTTGTATATAAAAATATTTAACCTATTGTCTTCAGATTCTTTGTCATATATGACATTTGAATTTTACTTGAAGGCCCTGTCTGAGACTAAAATCTGTTTTTGCTTTAGAAGGGCAAAAGCAAAGGAGGCAGTCCCTCTATTTTCTTGGTTCACAGACACTACTCCAGAGCCTGGACATCCGTGGCAATCCCATTGTACTTTGTTGTTTGCACTGGCAATCTTTTGGAGGGTTTCTGTTTAGTTCCTCCTTGGCAGTGTTAGGTTTGTAGTTGGACTCAATGACCTTAAAGGTCTTTTCCAATGTAATGGGCCTATGAATGTGTGATACTGTGAAATGGTCCATCCTCAAGATCAAAATATTTCAGATTAAGACACGATGAAAGTAGCTGTAGCTCCATTCAATTCAATGTTCAGCCATTACAAGAGAATTACACCAAAGTGGGGTTTTTTAGCTAGGCATGAACTGCACCACATTTATGGGGTTCTCATACAATCACATACTTTTACTATCCACACAGCAGGTATGGATGTACCCTGACAGAGATGTGGGGGGGAAGGAACTGCAATAGCAGGATCTGACTTCCCAGGAATAGCAGCGCAAACACATCACTGTAGAGATTTGAAACTCCCTCAACCTCTTCAATATTTGTTGCCCAGGACTATTAGTTTTGGTCTAACCTTGATAAATTTGACAGTTTGTTTCAGCTGAGATACAGAGAAACTTTGCCAAACCTTATCTGAATTAAACATAAGAATTCTTCCTTAAAAAGAATGAACTAGAAATGTTGGCCTGTATCTATATCTATCATTTGATTCGTTTTCAGCCTAGACCACGGCCAAGCAGGTCAGTTAGTGAATAAAAAAGGAGGGGAGGAGAGAGGGAAAAGGTTCATGGTAGGAAATTATTAGTTTTCATCTCTGGAATCTTCTACATGGCAAAAATTCATTATTTGGTCAAAGTTCAAATAATTTGCTATTTTTTATATGTTTCCTGTTTTCTTAGGTCTGTAAAATATGATGAAAAGTTTAAACTTTTAGTTGTAATTTTTATTATAGTATGCTTGAATTATTTTATAAATGAAGACTTGTCTTTATTGTATCTATCACCTGAGGAAAAGGTCTGTTTAGAATAGTCTATTGATTTACACAAAAAAGTCATCAAAAAGTGTCTCAAACACATTTTGCCTCACTGAATGTTCAATTGTTTTACACTTCCAAGTTATCTGAAAGCCAGGTAAATTTAAAGATAGCTAACTTTGCAAGGTTTGTGTATTATGTATTCTAGGGAATTTATATGATATTGAATGCTCACCATATTATCCTGATAGTACAATAATAATGAAGTACAGTGGAAGACAAGCAGCATTGGCTTTCCTGAAGTGTAGGACATGACTCACCAACACACATATATCTGAAAATGTATGAAAATATTCAGTTGTAAAAGACCTTTTGCATGGAGATTTTCAAACTCCTGGTTTTAGGCGGGAGTCCACAGGAGGCTTTTTCAACAGCCTAAAATATCTACCTTGATTCTACTTACATCTTCCAGTCCTGGGATTTCTTCCAGTACAAAAGCAAATGATCAATCCTCCTGAGGCTGAATTGTGACTGTGTGTGTGTAGGCTCTCCAGCTGTGGTATCAGTCGGGTTGACACAGCCAAGTTAAGCACTTGTGATGACAGTGGCAACTACAGCTCACCTTCTTCTAGTTCATTGGTGCCCAAAATTGCTTCTGTTGAAAATCCAAACACCATCTACAGCCTAAAAATACCAGTGTAGCCCTGTGAGTTAAGAGACTTTGACTTAGGAATTTGGTTCCTACTTATGCAGGTGTCCTGCTCCCTGCTGCTGTTTCTCCTGGAAGCAGGAATGTCTGGCTCAGGAGCTGGGTGAGCTCTGGCAGCCTGTGTCTGCAGGGGAAGCTGTACCTGCAGAAATTCCTGGCCTGGACTGCCTGCCACAGCCATGGACACCCCTGCTCTTGGTAGTCAGGACTGGCTGCATCAAGTCCAAAGAATGGCAGAAATAGATTTCAAAGCTTGGGACAACAAAGGCAGCTGCAGATGAGTTAAATAAGCTGTGAGCAGCGACCAGATGTAAACTTCTTTTCAATTCTAAACATCTCCTGTGCCAAGTATTCTAGCTTGACCACCCCATAGCTGTTTGAAGCAAATGGAACTCATTTTTCTCTTCTTTCTTTATTTCTTTCTGGTTTTTTTAAACAACAGATGGCAAAGCTATTCATGGTCTCCATTTAGACTAAAGTTTGCTGTATTGTAAGCAACCATGAGCTGAACTTTCAGTCCAACCATTCCCCAGCCCTCAAATATTTTATGCAACATATGATAAAGTTGTTCTCAGAAAAAGTTCATGTGTTGCTGTTGTTATATTGTCTAGTTGTTGGGATTGTGTCAGGTGGAGGAACAGCCTGCCAAACTCCAGGCAGCCAAAGAGCAAAAGACTTTGTAAGCTTTTGCTATTACCACTTTATTGCAGAGTAAATATCTGTGCTGTGCTAGAAACTGCAGACTGTGATATTGCCTTAGGGGTCTAGAGTATCAAGAGCAATGCATTATAGTTTTCAAGTTCTGACATATTATGCTTTGGTAATTTACTACTTTGGAGTGTGGTGACTTAACATGACAGCTATGTATATAAAATGATAGTAAGCTGATCTACATTTTCTGTTTCTGTAAGCTTTTGGAACTTGAACAGGGCTAGCTCATCCTGTTCTTTATCCAATTTTATTGTACAAAATATCAAGATACTGTGACGATGGCAAAAATACAAGTGTCTTCATGACAAAAATCATTTTACATACTTCTATTTAAACAAGTTTGAGTGTTACAACGTCACAAGCTGCACCTTTTTTCTTTAGTATTGGAGACATTTTCCAAAACTAGTGAGGTTTCACAGCAGAAAATTAACTCCACAGCCTGAAGGTAAATCTAATGGATTTTCTAATTATAGTGGAAATATTGATATATTTAAATCTCTAGAGGTTTCCACTTTTTTATCATCAAAGAAACAAAACAAAAACATAAAAACAAGTACAAGTTCTATCTAAAGAAAAAAAGTCAAAGAAATATTAATGCCATAAATCTGGTGCTTGATAGATTTGGGTGATGGTTTACAACATCTGTCACAGTGGGAGAGAGAAGGAAGAGATCCTGCATAGCTCTGAAATTTTGCTGCATCATGTGAGAAGACTGTACGTATGCTTCAATGAAAAATGCTAAATAGAAAAGTCTGCTAAATTCTTTGCTCTTCCCTACCTAGATCACCCAATGAAAATCACTGCCTAATATGATGATCACCTTGATCATATTGAACAAGTGCTCAGCTCATGGAACTGTAAGCTGTAAAGAATGCCATAACCATGAAAGTATCTAGAAAGAGAACTGAACATACATAGGGAAAAAAAAAAAAACAACAACCAAAAAAACAACCCCAAACAGAAGAACCAACAAAAACCAATACAACAGTACTTTTTAAGTATTACAGAGGATTAAGGTGCTTCAGTCCTGGCTGATAAAAGAATTGCTGAATTCAATACCACATTCCTACATAGGGAAATTTGGAACTCTGAAGAAATTCCTGTAATTTTCCAAAACCATGGAGATATTCTGATGTCAGAGAACTACTCTTAATTGTTTATCTCCATCAAATAAAAAACTGTCTCAGAAGCTATTACAAAAGGCATTAGGGAATTTGTTTATCAACAATTTAAATCCTCTAAACATTATTGAAGGAGTTGTACAAGTACCCTGTCAGTATGGAAAGAGACGTGATAACAAAGAAAGCCACTTGCCTCGTGGCAGACAGAAGTGAAACCAAAGCAGGGAGCAGAAATTCTGCAATGATTCCATAATTCCTGTTATCCAATTGACTGACCCACATTTAGCATGCAGTCATTTGCATGTGTATCAGAGGGGTGCTGGACTGGTGTTAAACACTTACAGCTGTTCAGCAGCACTACATCTACCTGGCTTTGAAAGCACTGTGTGTGTTACTGCTCAGCTTTCTCCTGTAGAAACAAACCCATCTCTTTGTATCCCTCAGTGAAACAGCCCGATTAGAATAGAAGAAATCAGTACATTTTCTTTGCCCATGTGAATGCAAAATGCTAAAGAATGCCCTTCATAAGGCCCTAAGTGAGCTGCATACATATATGAACTATTTTATATCAGGTGTAAGTAAAAAAACCTTTGACTGCTGCAGAACAACAATTATATCAGTGGTGTGATAGTAACTGTCAGAGATGGAAGATGTTTTCCTTGTGAATGATTTCTAGAGAGGAGCTCCCTTACACTCAGAAGAGATCATCAGGCTTTTGCACACAAATCGTGTAGGACACATAGAATGTTGTCTTATCTTCATTCCCCACTGTGACATTTGGAAACTGGATTTAGTTTGGACCCTGCTTGAAGGACTTCTCCAAGAGAATTACAAAAGATTTTGTATATTTTAAGATCTGAATCCCATAGTCCAAATTAGGGTGTGTGGCTGGTTATGTCTGGAGCTCAGCTGAGTGTTGCTTGCCTGATGGGAGTACCAACAGCCTGCAGCCTTGGCTCTGTCCACACCCAAAAATGCTACCCCAATTTTGTCCCTAATTTTCTTTTCACTAGTCATGTACATTGCACATTAGAAATGAGCCAGCCTCTTTGAACCTCAAAGAGCTGTGACTGCTGCAGAATATTTGGATTCAATGTTGGAAGGCACTGAGCATGCTAGCCCTACTCCATAAACCTATGTAAATATCCAGGGTAGAAGAGGAGGGCTGCTCTTAACCAGAGATAAATATTAAATAAATTGTTAAAAAATATTTATTCCCATTATGAAGTGCAATAAGGGCCAGGGTGCTAATTACCAGTATAAAGTCAGTTATTTTTGTCATTGATGATAATATAATCATATAAGCAAGAACCACAGTATAGTTCTAATTGTATTTGCAGCTACCAACATATTGTTATATATCAGATTTAAGAAAATAGAATGAAACTGAAAAAAATTCCCTATGAAAACATTTGTACACAACTTTGACTCAAGTCTTACTTCAAATTAACATTGTACTAAGCTCTGTAACATATATAATATTCTGTAATATGTATGTGCAAAGTTTTCTAATGTTTAGAAAATCAAAAAATGGTATCTATGTAAAAATAAAGGACAAAAATATTGAGTGAAAATATGGATTTCTGTATAATTTTTTTCTTTCTTAAATGAGATTTTTTTTTTATAGACAGTTACCAAAAAGACCCTGGAATAAGAAAATGAAATAAAAAAATATTCTATTTATTTACTAAGATGCTAAAATGGGGGGGTTTTTTGTTTGGTTGAGTTTTTTGCTTTGTTTCTGAGCAGAAGAATGAGGAGTTGTCATCATAAAGAAAATTTCATAAACAAAATGACTAAGATTTTTTTTGTGAACTGTACTTAATTCTCTAGAAGGAATACATGATGTAAATTATTATTTTCTCCTGGAATTAATAATTAAGAGTAGATTTTCATTATGAACTACTAACACAAGTTGTTTCTCTTAAATATAAAACACAGAAAAGCTTATAAATAGAAATAACATTTTATATAAGACTATTTAGCATAATAGAAGCAAAATAAAGCAAAACTGTAGTTATACAACTGTGTTAACTGTGCTTATATCTCCTGCAGGTATTTTTTCTGAGTTTGAAGTATGAATTGTGTCTGAAGCCTTGTGAAAACAATTCATCTGTACTTGTTGATCTAATGAAGTATAACACTTGTTGGTTTGCTTATGAACTTTGCTCTGCATATGTCCTAGCTGCAGTGAAATATTACTTACACACTGATTCTACAAATACATGAAAAATGGTTTCATAAACATCACTCTTACGTATGGGGAAACATATGGAACTGGTTGGAATTTTCTGTGAGAATATCCTTTCTGATACTAATGGGATGTTTTCCACATGGTGGAGATTTCTCCTCTGCATCCAGAAGGAGGGTGTAGGGAGTTAGTTGTTTCTTCCAAAACCACAGAGATGTTTATATAACTGTAGATAACTAAGAAAAAGACATCCTCATCCTATTTCAATTCATATTTATCAAAAATGACATTACTGTAACTTCATAGTCCCAGATAAATATGGTCTATAACTACACCAACAAAAATCCTGTATTACCTTGCATTATTTTCTATATTTTAAGAACAAATAACGCAAGACACTTCTATTGGGAACTGATCGAGGGAAGAGGAAGAATGTATTTTGACCTGATCCGTTCTCGGTCCTAAAGCTCAACATCTCAATTTAGCAGGTGAATACCTGGAGCAAATTTATAAATTTCTTCTAAATTCACAGACTCTGGTAGTATTCTTGAGTAATTTGTAACTTAATAATTTTGTTTTTTTTTTGGTCATCCAAATGGACACATGATGATTGACCAAAACCAACATGGGATTTTGAGACAATTTTTCCAGGAAAAATAGTAAAGTAATTCCATATACTTGATTTCAGTAATTTGAAACAATCATTTGCTTTCAAATGTGCTCAAAATGTTCTTAAAACAAAAGCAATTGGGAAAAATAACTTACTCATTTATCCATTTAAAATCATTGAAACTAAAAAAAGAAAACAAACCCCAAATATTTTCTTATTCCACCCTTTTCAGAACTTTTAGTTTTGATGGATCAAAACCCATTGTTTCAAATAGCTGTATCCAGAAACTCATAGAGACAAAATATTCAGTCTCAGAATTAGGAATTCTAAATATATTAGGAAAACATGCTTTCTTTATTACAACAGATGACTCTTTTGGACTGGATTTGGCTGAATTGACTCTCTTTGGAGAGTGCAATGTCACCATCTCCATGGACCTGTTCTAGTGAGTGCCAGTCTATCCCTTCTCATAACTATAAGATACTGAAACATGAACTGAAGCTAGAAGACTACAAATAATATTGTCTGGAGGTTTTAATCTGCTAATTTTATTTTTTCACTAGAAATTTGCAGACCTTGTGGTTCAGATATGAGAAGGGGTATATCTTCCTCTTCCTAATACTATCAACACAAATGTTCTCCCAGGCAAATGTTTCAACATGTGTCAAGAAAGTAGGAGCAAAAATAAACATTGAAATGGAGAATGATCAAGGCACATTTTACAACTATATTCCAATGCTAAAATACTTTGAAGAATTAGAGCAACAAACAAAATTTTTCCATTCTGATAAGAGAAATACATAAGTGAAGCTAATCTTAAGTGAAAATAACAATATATTAGAATAATTTAATTTTCATAGTTTTGTGGGAGAAAGGCTGATTTTTTTTTTAACTAATTTAAACCAACAAAGTATTAATAAAAATCAGATCATGGTAAATATTAATGAAGAAATATTAAATTCAGTGTTTAAGCATAAATATATTATACTTAAAATATTATCTTACAGTGAACCTCTGAGACTGACTGCTGAAGCTTCTAGATTTTAAAGAGTACCTTCATAGACAAGTTATAACAGAAAGATTATAGCCACGTTGTTTCCAACTTACTATCGAGAATATCTTTTATAAACACATAATGTCTTTTCCTATACAAAGAGACACTTCTTGAAAAACATACACACTTTTGGCTCAGAAAACCTTTAGTCATCATAAAAAGGATACTAGAATACAAAATATTCTCTAATTTCTTTAGAGAATTTCTTTAGAATGACATTAGTAAAAATGTTTCTTCACGCTAAAATATTTATTTCCATCTAATTTAAAAATTTTTAAAAATGTTACTCTATTTACCTGCTAGGCTCAGACAGAAGTAAAAATATGTCCTTGCTCAGTTATTGCATTTTTCCAACTTTCGGAATCAGGATTTGGTAACAAATCTTTCTTACAGAGGGTTTATTTATTTATTTCTCCTTCCACCCCTATTGCAGCTAACATCTTATTTGTCCTTGGCAAATTATTGAAAAAAATTATACATGCTCTTCATACTTTCCTGATACCTTTATAGGAAGGGCTGACTATTTTTCTTTCCCTTAGAAAGTATATTTTACATAATAAAGAGAATAGCATAAAAACTTAACTGTAGTTAAACACCTCTGTCTCCTGCCTGTCTGAGTTTAGTCACTGAGCTGACAAAATATATTAACTATAAATACTATGGCTTCCAATCAGTTTAGCAATGCTTATTACGTCTATTTTGTGGGAGTTCGAACAAGCCAGTTTTCCCTATTTATGTCTGAAGGCTTTCACAGTAGCCCTGTGCTATTCTCTGAATTAGATACTTCAAAGGCAAGTTTTGGTTAACTTAAGCTAACTTAAGATTTGAAGCAACCTTAACAGGTTGCATCCTCTATTAGAAAGGATTTAGGCAGTTTGTTACTATCCTTGAAAGTATATATATAAACTAATAAACAAATGGCTTTACATGTTCTCCACAAACCCATCATTGCTGAGGGTGGTCATTAGGAACAGGCAAAGGAGAACAAGTTTCTGTAGATTTTCCATTCTGAAGAGGCTGCTGGTGATGAGAGAGGGGATTAGAGGGATTACTTTATGGAAGACAAAGGAGGTCAATGACTACATCCAGAGGCAAAATGAGCTATAACTATCAAAAAAGTACTTCAAAACTTCAGAGGAAGAGAAGTGAAAGCCTCTTCCCTGCATTTGCTTTGAGGTCTGAGAACCAGTCTGGGATCCATCTGTACTTTAAAACACGTGTTTAACACCCAGGTACTGACCTATGACACACTCTGTGCCTCAGTACCTCTTGAATCAGTGACATGGAACAGGGAAGGAGAGGGAAGGACAGGAAACAACAAAGCACATATGCCCTGCAAACCTTAAAGTGCTGACTGCTGTGCATTGACAAAAGTCTTTTTGCAAGATTTTTGTAGGTGTGTCTTGCACTCTATAGATATTGAAAGCAGTGTTCGTGCTGATATAATCATATATTAGTATAAATAATGGTGTCCTTATCAAGTGTGTACATAGTCATTATGTTTACAATTCTTCTGTCAAAGGAATCCAACAGAAATGGGGTGGTTTTGTACTCGACTCTGAATATATGCTGTTGTATCAGCATTTCTGAAGGTCATAAATAATGATACAGGTATTTTGCATGCTGCATGTATGCCTAATATTGTGGGCATAGAGCAGAGATTTCATGTTTGAAGACACAGTAGAGTTGTTTTTTTCTTTTTTCATTAATTCATGAAAACCAAGTGTTACCAAATATACCTGGTATGACAAGTAATCTCCAGTTTCCATAGAATTACATAAAAGAGTAGAATTCAAAACACATAATAATGTCCCAATATATCTATTTCAGTGCAGCACAAAAAGCCTAAACTGGTGTGTTGCTAATGACTAACGCAAGCTAATAGCTGTTTGTGTAATTCAAGGTGCTTGAAGGGCAAGCAATTCAGTTGTTGTAATAGCAAAAGTAAGTCATTAACTCATGGAAATATCTCAGCTTACTTGGAGAGTAAAGAAAGAACTAAAGAGATACTTTATTTTTCGAGGCAAAAGTGCACACATTTGATTTAACTGTGTTTTTTTTTTATTTACAGACATTGGCAATTTTACAATAGAAATCTAATCCTTAATATTTATAGAAACTTCCTAAATCTCTGACACTCTTGTAAAGCTCTGTAGTTTTACTGGACTGGTGTGAAAGGAGCAGTCTGTGACAGAGGTCTGAACAATCATTCTTGAAGAACAAAAACCAAGAACAAATTGCTTATTATTTGACTGCCCTACAATACTGCAGAGTTTGTTTTGCCATGGTGTAATAATGCATACTATGAAAAAAAATCTTAGGATACATAAAAGGAATTTTTATCTAATTCTGTCAATACTTATAGTTAACTTGTTCTTCACATATCCCTTTGGTCTACAATCATAGTCAGAATCCTCTGGGTGAAACTGCTTTCCCCCTGGTTGCTTTTCAAAAGAGGTCAAAAAGCTGCTACCCTTCAGAAAGATGTTGGGGTGATCTTACTCAAGCTATAAATTGAGGCTCAAAGATCTCATTAAAAAAAATATAAAAAAATTGACATGGAGAGGAACAGCCACATAAATATTTGATTGTGTTCTTTGCTTGTGATATATTAATGATCCCAAGAGGCATAAAATCCTCATTTTAGCTGAATGCTATGCAGACTTACAGAAACCACTTGTGACACAGACAGTTGTTACAGTAATTACAACAGCAAGTCCAGCATTGTAGAAGAAAACAGTGGGAGGGGAGATGAGTCTTTAAAACAGATAATGGTACAGTGTTAAGGCCTGACAGGTATATCTTTGCACACTCAGCAAAAACAAGTTCAAAAGCTACCGCTGATAAATATGCAAAAGAGGAATATGAGTTTGTCAAGCCTCAGCCGTTCCCCAGGCATGTCCTGTTCCCCTGATGCTTTCTGTGACAGCACACTCTCTATATGGCCTGCAGCCCCGATGCCTAATGTCAGCGCCTCTCCAGACCTGACTCACTACACTGCTTCAGTTTTTAGACTTCTTTCATGTGTTTAACATATAATGAGAACAAACAGCCACCCATAAAACTGGGTTCTTCACGTTGCTTCAAAGATTGCTGGTTCTCATATACTGTGTCCATGGCACAATTTACAAAGTCATCCCTATTGTAATAAATTTTTGGATGTTTTGCTATGTGCTTTACAAAGATATATCCTTGTTTAATTTAGTTTTGGGTTTTTTTGTGTTTTTTTGGGGTTTTTTTAAACAAGTTAATTATATCAGTAGAAATATTTTTTTCCCCAGTGCACATAAAGATTATTTTAGTTTGGTTTAGGTAAATTAAGAGGAAATATGAGGCAAATGGAACAAAGCAAAAGAAGAAATAAATGAAAGCAAAGCATTGTCTACATACTAAATTTATGCCAGCATAGCTAAGTAAGTTTAGCACATTAAAAATCACTGCACTAAGCAACATCACTATCCTAGCTGAATAATGGTAGCACAGATATGCCAACAGAAATGTCCTCACTGTATGGCTTACTTTATTCAGATACAATCTCTGACAAATTGTGATGTTTATATAAATGCCAAGAAATTTTCGAAGTGGAAATTGGAGTATATGGAAATTGGTATAAACAGAAAGCTTTAAAGTTTTCTGGTTCAATTTTTCAGTATGCATAGGCTATCAGATTCTTTCTGCTCTAATTAAATGTGTGAAAATGATTCAAATAAATGTAAGCGTACAAACAAATCTTTAGAAATCTCACTGGAATTGTGATGGCAGCCGCCTTGAGTCCTCCGTTTTTCAGAGATGCTGCTGGCCTCCCATTCAGCATCAGTTTTGGAGCTGTATTATAGTCCTTTATAACCAAGATTAAATGAGCAAGAACAAAACAAAGAAACATATTTTTCCCCACACGATGCCTGACTAAATGGTGATACTCACTGATGCAGAATGTTGTGTGAACCAGAGGTATAAACAATTTTGAAAAGTGGCTATTATGGTGGACGGGCTCACATTAAATGTGTGGCTCGGTTAAAATAACCGCTGCAGGAAGCCTGAGAAGCACAGGCAGTTAGAAACCACCAGGCTGTCCTAGAAACACTCCCTCCCGGCATGCTCAGTTTCCTGTACATCAGTAGCCCATGCTAAGAAGAGTTGGTCAAGGCAACTGCCATGGCTGTTGTGCTGAATAAGAGGTTTGCAAGCCTGGTCTGTTCACTCTGCAAGAGCAAAGGAAGCCTTTGTGTAGTGGCCCCACCATCAGATCAGAGGTGTCAGGGGACAGTTGAGGCAATATTTACCAAGCACATCTTCCTTTGTCCCTATACTAACCTGCAAAATTTTTTGCTTAAATAGCAAAGCAGAAGAGTAGGTTCTCAGAAGATGTATTTGTCTCAAGTCATATGTATTTGCTTCGAGTAATTTTCCATGTTATGATTTCCAAATAAGTATTCCCTCTGTTCCATATAGCTTCTGTCCTTTGTCCTGTCCTAGGAGACTTGCTTAACCATCATAATTTCTGACAGAAGGTGTCCAACTGTATCTAGCTCAACTCTGATTTTAAAGACTCAGGCCAATGCATGTGTACACAAAAA
Organism: Hylia prasina; assembly: GCA_013397195.1. Lineage (NCBI taxonomy): Eukaryota > Metazoa > Chordata > Aves > Passeriformes > Sylviidae > Hylia > Hylia prasina. The sequence continues at coordinate 591,941 of VYXD01014098.1, read as the reverse complement.
GTTAAATGTGTAATGGCCTATGTATACATTATACAATTCTTCCATAATGCAAACATATTCTATATATCTATATATTCTATATAATTTGTTGAAGATCATATTTATCTCAAAGCTTTCTTGTCCTAGATATGAAAAGGACCCTCATATATTAAACACAATCAGTCACATATATTAAACACAAACACCTAACTGGTGTTAGGTATTCTGAGGAAAGACATCCCCTGTAATAGCTTTTAATAAGATGAAAAATGAGATATTTTATAAGTTAGATGTTCCATATGTTGGTGTTTGGGCAATGATTATTTTTAAAGTATTGAGGAAAAACCATTACTGCCCCTTCAGGTTTAATGAGAGTTCTTCCCAATGGCTGAATTGTATGCAACCTGATTTATTTTGGGATATTCTTTTGCTTTTATGATCATTAAAAAGTAGACACATGTTAAAATATTAAAAGGAGAAGAACTGCTGTCAGCTTTCCAAATGGGCAGCAAAAAGAGCATAGAGAACAAGATCCTTACCTACAGTCAGGAAATGTTCTCATGAACATTTTAAAGTTTGGCTTGTGGCCTTCAAGGGAATTTGGATTAAATTAACAGTTACATCACATAATAAAAATATAAATATAAGTTTATAAATATATTGCAGCAAATATCTCAAATTTATTTATCATGTTTAATTTTCATACGCACAAATGAAAGTAAAATTACTTACGGTTTTTTGAAAAACTAGTAGTAGAGGGAGATAACTTTAAAAGTTTATGATATTTAAAACAGGTAAAAATATCCAAGAAATAACCATAATTTACAGGGGTAAAAGGGGTTATGGATTTTTTACAGACCTATCATTTTCAAACTTCTAGCACATAAAGAGCTTAATAGAATTACAATGATTCAGTTATGCTGGAAAATTCTTCTTAATGTCATCCAACATCATGTGCACAGACAAACTCTTAATTTTCCAATTATTTTTCTATCTATTGTATAATACATGTGATGCACCAGGGCAATGATAAATAGAAATTGTGGGGTAAAAGGGGTAGAGACTCATAAACTGTGGCATATCATACCCATCACAAGGAGATGTTTCCATGGGTCGTATATGGTAATCATTCCATGAGTCAAATCTTGAGTGATGTTACTTGGTTTCTGGATCCTAAAGCTAAGCCGATGGCTGAAATCAGAAAGTTCCGTTCCATGAGTGCAGGGATTTTTCTGCTCTGTTCCACTTTTTCTGCTTCCACAAGAAGATAGTGTGTTTAGAGAGGATATCCAGGAAGTCATAGGCCTAGATGGCATCTCCATCTCTTGGTCTCACTGGTCCTGTATAAGGGATTTTTTCCATTTTTTTCCAAATTTATCCTTTTTTTTCTCTCTAAAAAAAAGAGCATTACAGTAGTATTACAATAAAGGACACAATAAAGCATGTGGGAAGCATAAAACATTGTGCATGAATGGTGACATAACAAAAATCAGAGGAACATCACTGACAAGTTATTCTCATTCTTATGCTGAGATTGGTTGTTGAGAACAATAGCCTTCCATTCCATGTCTTTGCTTGGTCCATTTTGATGTTTGCAATGCTTCCACAACAAACATGAAAACTAAAAAAGGGAGAAATACTTTTTGCACAAGGAGTAACATGGCCCTGTTTTTTCTGTGATTTAGTTAGAGATCCATCATTGGTGTCAATGACAATAATTTTGGTAAGGACTCATCTCCCCTCTGAGCTGCCTGGGGAATAACACCACATACTATCTTTGGTATTTTGCTACTACTCACTAGCATAGAAATTGTCAAATAAAATCTGGGCAAAGACTTCATAAGTTCAAACTTCTCATTTGGACATTTGCTATTTTTCAAACCTCACTTTTAGACAAATTTTCAGCAGATTTCTTACAGACAGGCCCATATTTCTGGAGTGCTTTGAATGCTAAGGCAGTTATGAACTCTGAAAGAGAAATGTTCCAAGCAAATAGGCTTAATAAACAATCTCAGCTTGATTTATGGGGCCAGATTGTGGTTTTGTTCATACCAGTTCTACATTTGTATAAACATATTAACACAAAGTGATTTCTTTCTGTGAAATGAGTGATTTTTCCTCTTACTAATGAAAAGAAAGAACTAGGAGTTCTCTCTTATGTTCTTTTACCTCTTCCTTTTTTAAAATAAATTTGTTTACAAGAGCAGACATAACCTTTTGTTATGAAGAAATTACAAACAGATAGAAAAGGTAGTTCTTAATTTGTGATATGTGATGATTTTCAGTTTCTTTTCTCTTGAATATGACAATTGGGGTCATATTTCAGTAATAATTAGCAGCTTCTTTCCTAACAGCTGAAAGACCCTGTCATCTTTTTTGTATCTTTCTTGTACTTTCCACAAACATGAAAATTAAAGTGAATGTGGGTAACATACCTAGAAAACTATTTCTTCTTTTCAGAATTCCTTTTCAAATGAGAGGTACGACTGGTTTTATAGGAGGCTTGCTCCAACAGCCCAGTGAGACTTTTCACAGACTTTTCACTGACTTTTCAGCTACAAAATTTGTTGGCTAATGCAGGCCTTATGTTCCCTCATTCATTTTAGGCATTGAGGTAAGTAAGGATGTTCTGCTATTCATGCCTCTTTACCAATTCCATGCTTTGTCAGAATATCCCTGATGACTTTGAATGCTTTGTTATGCAGATCTATATTACACAGATAAGTCTCAGCTTTCACTTAGTAACTTTTATTTTTATACAATTTTTCAGACCTTGATATGAGAGTTTTCTGAATTGGAAGTTTTCTGACAGCAACCAGCAATTGTGTTATATCTCAGACACAATAATAATTTGATCAATTGTTACCACAACAGGGTTAATGTTTGTGTCTATCAAATTACAGAAAAGTGTTGCAGAAAAAAAATTAAGTAAATAAAGCAGAAGTTCAGGTTGCTCTTTTTGTCAAATAATTGTGTTTGTTCTTCACAGAATAAACACAACTGTTTTTTGATCATAATGATTTTTTTCTAACACTAATGAATCCAGATTTTGAGTTTAATTTTCCTGACATAAGTATTTAAAACAATGGACAAAGTGTTCTTTATAGAACCAGAGAATCATTAAGGTTGGAAAAGACCTCTAAGCTCATCAAGCCCTACCATGAAACCAACATTGACGCTCACTAATAAAACATATCCTCAAGTGCCACATGCATATCAGTTTGCACTGGCAAATATATCTCCACCCTTTACAAAGTTTCCTGAAGATTTCTGGGAATATCAGGCAAAGACTTCTGAACTGCTGGAAGTGACAAAGCCACAACTAGAATCTGACCTTCTCAGTTCTCAGATGTACATACTTTCCGATTTCCAAGTTTGTACACTACAAAGCCAGGCACCCTTGCTCCATGTTCTTCAGTCCCTTGTTTCCTGTTTCTAGGGTTAGCATGGGCATTTCTTTGTGATAGTGTTAGCCATTTGTTTTGAAATGTTTTTCTGGTAATCCTTAGTGCTCTGATCCAGCATAAACTATTGCACCTGTAGTGTCTCCAGGGCCACAAACCTAGTGTGCTTTCAGTTGAGGTCTCTCAGCCTGAGGTTTCCATCAAGTTTCTCTATTGTGTGGCAGAGACACAGCCTTGGGCAGGCACCCAAAGGCATTTAGAGAGGGAAGGAGGGAGGGGGAGAGAGAGGGGTCCTTTCCTGCAAATCAGTACAGTGACCCACATCATTAATTTCACTTAGGTACTGTGGGCCACCCCTTTGCTCCTCAAGCCTCTCCATACATGTGGCACCATCCTGCCCCAAACCTGTACAGGTGCATGAGGAAAAGGAAGAAGTTGTCTGTGTTCTTTTCCCTACTTGGCACACCTTGCTTTGCAAGTGAGGATTTTGCCTTGAGCATGCATTCTAAGAGAGCATGCATTCTCCATACAAATAAAAGCAAAGTCTTTCTTTCTGTCATGTCATTAAATAATAATCCCAAAGTAGAAATTATGTACCGCGTCTGCAAAATTTATTCTTTATAATAAATGTTGTCTGTTTTTAATGTTCACTTGTAAACCCTCTGGCTTTCATTGCAATAAAACTAATCTTCAAAGTTCTGAAGCAATATGAAGTTTCTCAATGCTCTGTAAAAAACCTCACCCAGTTTCGAAGGTGTCCGATTTCAGAAGTTGACTGCTTGGCTGAATAAAATCTCTTTATCCACCTGTTCAAGTTGTAAATTTATGTCATCTTAAAAGGTTCTTTTTTTGTATGGAGAGAGATTATGATTGACCACAAATTCTAGTTAAATATTCCTCTACTGAATGAGTGGCTGAGAAGATTCAAAATAGTTGTCTTGAATAATGTCCAAAAATAGTACTTTGTTTATATTTATCTTTTTCCACTGATGTTTTTATTTGCATTACAGTTGTGCCTGATGTAGGTCAAGACAGGTCATGTGCTGGTACACAGAGAGATGCATTTCTTTTCCTAAAAACTGTCTGTTTTCAGACCAGAAATAAGAGGTGGATGTAACCAATACAGTGGGGAGGGGGAGAAGACAAAGGTAAACTGAAAAGATGATGCTGCTGCATGGGTAATGAGTGTCTAATGGTTTTGATTAAATTAATTTGGTTTTAATTAGTTATATAACTCTTGCTTGACTCTCCCACATTGTGTTTGCAGAGTTGGCAGTTAGGAAAACTATCTCCTTGCTGTCAGATTTCATCTGGAAATTGTTTAGAAACAATAAGCAGCTATACAATGCCATTTTAATACAGTGTATTTTTTTCTCAGAAGTCTATGGTTGTACAATATTGCTCCTCTCATTTCTATTCGTCAAATCTTGTACTGAGGCAGTCACAAAAAATGCACGCTTTCACAACACTGTACCAAACCCTGAGAAATAACTGAATTGTATAAACAAAGATGTAGCGTATTGCTATATGTGTCAAATATAAGCATAGAAATTAACCAAATACATCTTGACGGTCTTCCCCCTTCAAATTCTCCCCCAGCATGTAGGAGGAAATGGAAACTCTGCCATGTGGAATACAAGAGCACAAGAGAAAAAAGAAATCACGAGACTGAAGGGATGACATTTCTAGCAAACTTAGAGTAAAACACAACATGAATAAATTTGTGAGCTAAGGCTCCAAGCCCTTATTTAGTAAGATGCTGTAAACCCCCATATGGTTGTTCTAAAGTTTAAATCCTATTTCCATGCTTGTATTCCTAATTAGTCATGTGTAGTACTTTGCTGAATTGAGGCCAGTAAGAAGACATTGGTAACCCCAATACATTTAATCACTATCAGTGATCTGAACTACATGCCTTTATTTGGTTAAAACTGTTATCCTAAACCCCCACATTGTTCTGCTTCTGATACATCTCCTACTTGCTTCTTTTAGATACATACTCCTTTGTGCACTTTAAAGAGTTAAGATGGGACTAATGCATTTAAACACTATTTTAAAGTGAAGTCAGTTTTTTGTGGATTGGTTTTGGTTTTGGTTTTGTTTTTGTTGTCTTGTTTTAAGTTTATGGGTTTTTTGCAAATTTATGTTTTTTGGGTTTTGTTTTTTTGTGTGGGTTTTTTTTTTTGATTTTTTTTTTTAACTTTATTGACTAATCTTTTTTACAGAAACTTAAAAAAAGTGAGAAGGAAAAAAGACATTCACATTTGATTTGGGAGTAAGCCAGTGTCAACTTGATCGATGATGGGAACACTGATGATACGTTGAGTGAGTCTTTCAAGTTTTGAAACATGTAGAAACCTGCTAAATGGAGCTGAGAGATCCTGACAGAAGAGCTCACCTGGCAATAAAACTCACTGCAGGGAATAAAGAGAAAAAAACTAACAACAAAACATGCCAGATTTAAAAATTCTCATCCTTCTGCACAGATCTCAAGTCAGAGAAGCAACACGAGTTGTTGCAAGTGAATATTCTGTGCATCCTTGATATACTAAAATACAGGTTGGTATTTCTTTTTCAATAATATCCCCAAAACATTATTTTCTCTCTTTAAAATGACTCATGGGTGTGGTTTCCTTCATACTTAAATAGTTTGTAACTTCTGTTGTTTCATTAGGTGCAAGAAAAAAATTTCTGACAAATATGAGACCTCTCTTGCTTTTCTTTGAATTCAACATTCGCAAAAATTGCTGGTTTGTCTGCCAGATGGCTTAGTCAGAATTGAGTTGTAGCTTATACCATACACTGCATATTTATACAACTACAAAATTTCAAAGCCAAAATAGTCCAGTGAGGTTCCCACCTCCCCTGCTTTTAGTATTGTGCAAGTGCTTCCCTCCTCCAGTTGTGTTTGCCAGTGTTCCTTTATTCCAGTCTCAGCAGGTGAGAACAGTTTCCCCTGAGCAAGCTCTACTCTGTTTCTCTACTGAAACTGAAACAGGGTATGGCTATTTTATCCAAGCCAAAGTCTGACTATGCTTTCTTGAATATAGCTGTAATAAGATAACAATAGCAGCTGGGAGGTGTTGCCACAGGTTTCTGATCAGGCTGAAGGTGCAGAATGTTAGCATATTATGAAACTGTATACTGGAGTTTCATGGTTATATGCTTGAATTTCTATCCCATGCAGGTATTTATGCAATGGTGCTGCCAGGTCCATTTCATGTTATTTGACCATTGCACCTAAGGTGGTAATGCTTATTGCACCTTTATTTTGATGTGTTCATACACCCTTGTTTCTGCTTTCATGCTGTTTGTTGCTTCATGATCTGGCCAGAGGATTCAGATTGTAATTAAAGGAGTTTTTGTATTTGGTACCAAATAGCCACTATAGCTTCATCTAACTAGGATCAAAAAATTGACACACTAAATAACTTGTTCAAAAAGTGCAGTACAAGCCTATTAGGTTTACCCCACATTTACATGGATCCAACCTATGTACTAAACTGATGAATTTCACCACCTCTCCTAGACAAGCCCAAATGTTTGGACTTTTCAAACATTTCTAAGTTCATATACATTCACTGTCACTGAAGCCCTCATGTCATCCTGCACTTCATATCCATAGTTACTAAATATTATTTTGGAAAAAAAAAAAAAATCCTCCTGTCTATCTTTGGGGAGTTGAGAGGAGAAGTTTAGCAGGTTGAGGACCAGAGGCTTCAAATGGTGGTCTTCTATAAATGCAGATGACTTGAGAATTATGAACCAGGAAGCCTACTAAAAATAAGGAGGAATGAGCTAGTGAGAAAGAAAACACCAGTGAAAAATAAACCACAGAAAAAAATTGTATCTTTCAGTCATGCAGAAGAAGGACAGAGTGTAACACAGAGTGTAACACTAGAAGTTAATTTAAAACTTGGACTGTATAGAGTCTCACCAGAGATTTCACTTGGAAGGTAAAATAACCAGTAACCACTTGTTTTCCATCTTTACTCAACTGTCCTGGTTTTAATCTTGTCTTTGCTAATCTATTTAAAACAAAACCAAACTAATTCATTTAGTATTATACTGTGGCTCCACTGGATTTCTTTAATAGCTTTAAATGCAAATTATCCTGGCAAATTAATATTACTCAATAACATTATCCTCCTACTACAAAGAATCCCCTCACCTCAAGTCCCCAAACCTCTGTCTTGAAGTAGAGAATAACAGACTCCTAGTTCTTAACACTAACATTGAAGCATTTGCTGCTGTCATTCATTCAGAATGAATAAAAAAGATAATAAGCTAAGGACTAAAGAAGCACTGTTCATAGCAATAATGTTTTTTTAAAAAATTGACTGTTTCTGTCCATCCAACTATCATTTTCTGTATGCACTGTCATTCTTACTTAACCCACTGTCTGATTTGGACTGCCAAATGACAGAGTAATTCAGGTTGGAAGGGAACTTAGAGTGCTTCAGAGGGGAAAAACTGAAACTAGATCAGGCTGCTCAGGACCTTACCAGCTCTGCCAAAGGCGGAGATTTCCTGGCCTTTCTGCACAACCTGTTTCAATGCTTAGTTATCGTTGCAGTTGAAAACATATCAGTCTGGAACCCTTCTAGGTTTGGTCTATGTCCTTCTCTCATCCTCCACCATCCATATTCTGGCTTCATCTCCTTGGTGTCCGTGGGTATGGTCAGTCCCACTGAAGCCAGCCCTGCCCCAGGCTGGACATGTACAGACCCTTCAACCTCCCCTCACCTGCCAACTGCTCCAGCCCACCCATCACAGTCACCCTAGGCTGAACTCACTCCACTTTATCAGCACCCTTGTTGTCCTGGGGGCCTAAAACTGGGTGCAAGGACCTAGATGTAGCCTAACAAGTGCCAGGTAGTGTGGGATGACCATTTTCCTCCATGTGTTGGCTGTCCTCAGTTGGTACATCCTGGTGTGCTGCTAAGCCTCCACCACTGCCAGGACACACCAGTAGGCCTGACCTCTGGAACAGCTTTAAGCGATAACTTAAACTGATTTGGCAATTAATGCTTTAATTGTTCTCCTCTCAGTTCACAGCATTTCCCAGGTCAGAATAAATGAAACTGGGTACAGAATGTGCAAGCCCTTAGCAGGAGGCTGTAAACATTATAATTCACCTGAAAATCATGGGCTCTTCACTGTGAACAGCAGAACAGCTACTTACAGCATATGATCTGGTCAGTGGGGACCTGAAAGACAGCTTCTGGGAACCTCTGCAAGCCCCTTGGTCATTTAGTAATTTAGATTTCTTAACTCCACTCTTAATGCTCTTTATGTATTGATCACCTCAGTGTAGGATATCACTCATCCTTCTCTACAGTAGATGCATTCTTTTGATGCTTTTTGTCATGTTAACATTTCAGTGGATTAAAGCTCTGTATATTTGGGCAACCTTTGTCTAACATTTATACTATTATGTATATTATGTAATACTGATTACATTGATGAAATGAACTAACTGGCCTGTGAACGGATCTGCCCGTCAAAGGCTTTTAGATGTGCAAACGTGTATGATTTCAGTCAGCAACGTGAGAGGCCATGAAGTGCTCAGTGGGGAATGGAGTATGAAGTGGGACATAAGGCTTTATTATGCAGGTTTATGAAAATATTAAAAACCAGGCACGTGACTGTTTTAGTAAAGCACTGCAGCACTGCTGATCTGTTTCTGGATAGTTGGTCTGTAGTTATTGCAGAGATACTCAACAAATACTTATTTTTAAAATGCTCTGTTAATGACCACAGATAAAGTCTACCTCAGCAGATACTATTTTTGCTTTATACCACATCATCTAATTTATGCTGAAATCAAAGTTTATTACATTTCACTACAGATGTTTGTGTGTGGGTATGTATATATGTGTGTCCATGTGTGACAGATAATGAACAAGGAAACCCAATTCTGCTTGTGAAATGTCAAAGAAAAAAATCAATATTTATGAAATGTGTCACATGAGAGAAAATTGCTGAAAGATCACAATATATTCCATTTTTTAAAAAACAAGTGGTGCATTTATAAGGGGTTTTTTTTTGGGGGGGGGTTGTTTGTTTTTTTTTTTCCTGGAAGTGTGCAACATTTTTTTCTCTCTCTTTTGGTAGTATCAAGCCTTCTTGAGATGAGGAAGATAGGGACTACTCCCTTTCCAGTATAAACTCCCTTTTTGAAAAATGCCTATAAATACTGCTCTTTTTTCCCCCTCTTCCTCTTTCCAAGTGCCACTAGGACAGTTTATAAATTCAGACTTTTTTTTCCCCTAGCAAAATTTTCAACTATATGGGAAAAAAAACCAAACTCCAAAGTCGTCTTCGTGGAACAGAAGATTTTTTCCCATGTTGGCTTGTGCAGGTTGTAGTTGGAGGCTTAATACCTTATTTTTGCTTGAGTGTCTTTATGGCCTGACCTTCCATGATAACCTCTTATTGAATTGCTGCAAATGACCATGGCTACTCCCAGTTGTGCTGAATTATGGGAAATATCTCTCCAAGAAATCTGGAACACGGAACAGAGTGAGAGCAGGAAGTATACAAACACTGGAATGGCTAATTAAATAGAATGTCTGCAGTGGCCAGGTCTGACAGACACCACAGCACTTTCTGTTCAGCTACAGCTTAAGTTGCCAAAGACTGGCAGATCTGTAGAGTAAGCAGTCAGAATTGTTCTTTGCTTTTTTCATTTTTTCCTTTAAATTTTCATGTCCTTTTCATCAGAGTTACCTTCCTATCAGATTGCCTGAATAAAGCTCACCCTTCTTTGTAGAAATACATCTGCAGATCACTGCAGCCAAGAGAATCATGTGGAAAGGAACAAAGATTACTTTCTCTAAGACAAAGATCTCATATCTTTATGAGGGAGAAAGTAAGGGATCCTGGAGATTACAGTCACTAATGTTAGGAACTGCTGCAGCCTGCAGAACTCAGACAAGGTCTGTATTGTCAGATTCTGTGAAAAAGAAAGTGATTTTAAACATTTTCATGTGAAAAAAGTACTCCACTACAAAGTGGAATTTTAACATTTTTGGAAAACACTTTTTACTTGCCAGTGCAAGTGAAGAAAATATACTGTCTACAGCATAAAAAAGTCCTTTAAAATTACTAGAGCTTGTACAAATAGAAATGCTTTTGAAAAATTAAATGTAGTATTTACATTAGAGTAATATAAACCCTAGGCCATTTAATGATTTTGAAAATGTTGTACATCAGGAGGTAGAAAACACTTGTTTATATATATTTAACTTGAAATGTAGATTTTTGATGTGGAGGACCATGGGTTTAGTATTTTCCAACTATTTTTTCTCTAATTTAAGTTGAAATACAGATGGACATCTGCTACCAAAAGTTAATCAAATCTTTATTGGTTTTCTTTCAAAGTGAGTTTAATTATTCTATAACCAGGCTGGGTGCACAATGCAATCCTACCCGTGGCTACATTAATTTATTTAAATTGCTTCAGAACATGGCAGTGATAGATTATAATATGAAGTTTGTGTTGATCAACAGCAAGCTTCCCACAAAACAGTTAAGTACAAGCCGTGCAATAATGTGAACAAATCATTCAGCTAAACAAGGTGGCAGGTGGAAGATCTGGTTTTAAATACTGAGACTGCAATCAGTTGAAGTGCTGAACTATAGGCACTCTTGATTAGCATGTGATTCTAAGAGAAAATAGGAAGGGATGGTGTAGAGTGGAACATTTTCTCTGTTAGGGAAAGCCAACATCTATTTATCTTAATTACAGTGGCTTATAAGTAAAAACCCCTTTTGACAAGACTTCCTATAAGATGAAGTGCTACTTAGTTTGCGAAAAGAGTCAAGATAGAAAGTGAATGTAATTGTCAAATGAATATTCAGAACATGAAATACTGTTTAATAGCATACTTGAAATAAAGAGTTTTGTAATTCACAGTGCTGAGGACGTCCAAGTCATGATGTTAATGCCTCCTAGTATTAGTTATACAGAAGTTTAGGTACCTTGCTTCACTGGTGGCACATATAATAGCATTGAAGTTCGTGTATATTGACACAGCTTAATCTGTTCCAACATTATTTTTTTTTCCTTTCCCTTTAAAAGCTGCTAGATCAAACGGCTCTTTGATTTTTTCTAATATTCTCAGTAGTATGCATATGTGCCCAGTAGTTTTCTTTGTAGGGCAGTTGTTTGGCTTCTCAAAAATGATGGCCACTATACCAGCCAGTAATAATTTGAACTTTCTTGATGGTTGATCTATAAACCCTTTCTTTGTTTTTCTCTGGGGGTTTTATTTGCTTGCTTGTCTGATTTTGTTGTTGGTGGCCTATTTGTTTGTTTTTCTTGAAATGTTAATGTCCTACTAGAATTTAACATCTGCTTGCATTCTACTGCAGGCAACCAGTTCACATATATGTGTTGACAATATCCCATGATCTACAGCAACTTAATGGATGATATGTAGCTTCCCCAGCTAGTAAGTAGTGGGAACTCATGATGTTTTACTGAGAGAAAAAACAAAGTGAAAAAATATCTGCACAACGATTTTTCTTGTTAAGTTTTTGTAGATCTCTGTTAAGGCATAATGCACAGCACAGTATCCATTGTGTGCAGTAAGAATATTTTGTGACTATACTGGATTAGTCTTCAAAGTCCCAGATGTTTAAGAAGTCAACTCATTAACTTATACCATCTCAAATATGTGGGAAATAAAGAGGAATTAATATTTCTTGTTTTCAAGAAAAAGTTACAGGCAGGACCCTGCTTCTTGACCTGCCTTCCATGTGACTTACAGGTAAGAGCCTGAACTTCAATGGGCTGTATCCAGTGCTTAGAAAATGAATAAAGGTAGAGGGGGAAAGGAAGATTTCTATGTAAATTGGGATAGTTTCCAAAGTGACTCACCCTAAATCATAGCAAAGATTCTGATCCCTTGAAACTGCTCATTGTGCCAGAATTACACAGCTGAGTACTCTCACCCTCTCTTTCACAATCTCACTCTACAACAGTTTACCGAAAATAATCATGGTAGTGCTCCACCCTGAAAAGAAAATACTGAAATCAAGCTGAGGTTACGTGAGGGAATTCTGCTAGTCTGAACAGTGAAAACAAACGGGAAAAAAAAAAGGAATTACCCTGAAAGTGGGTGGATTTTCCAGGTGTCCTTGTAAAGTGATATCACTTTTTGACATTATCTTTCTCTTTATGAGAAAGGCTACTAAATGATCACAGGCTCGGCCCCATATAGGCAATCCGAATACAGTCGAGAGCAGGTTATATACTTGTGAGAAAGTCAAGAATTGATGGCAGAAATATTTTCACCAAAAACTTAGGTTCTCCTTTGCAGAATTCATGTTAGCAATACTTCCACAAAGCAACCAGTCTAAAAAATATCTTCAAAATTATCTCATCTGGTTAGAACAAGGTTGCCAAGATTGTGGGTTTAGTTCCTGTATGGGCCATTCACTTGAAGTTGTACCTGATGATGTTGTTATGTCTAGTCCTTCCAAAATCAGAATATTCTCTAATTCTCTGAAGTAAACTGAATGAAAACAGAGTACATCAGCAGTGCAGAGAAACCAGAGAAGCTTCAGGCTGCACACTGCTTGTAGCAGTCTGTCTTTTTACTGGAGTGTTAGGACTTGTGTTTTGTTTTGTTTTACCTTGACCTTTATTTGGGAGAATGAAACTTGTGATCTTATGAGGAACAGGTATGGGAAGAGTCAGGTGTATGAGTCAACTGTTTTACAAGTGCTGATGAAGAGGCCAAGATTTGCGTCATACTGAGAGAAACCTCGTTTCATGAGGGGGTCAAGATTGTTGTTGAAATGCTTTGTTTTGTCAAGGACTCAACCTGTAGTGGTTAATAGAAGATAAATATTTGTTACGTTAAATAAACCGTGAAATTAATAAAAAAAGGCAAGTGCAGAGACTGATAACTTGCAGAAGGGAAGTTATCATTAAAAGAAACAAAAAAGGTGTTTATTAGAAAACAGTTAAATTTTATTATAAAATAAAAATTTTTCAGATTTCCTTATAGTAAAGAAAACAATATTAATCCCTTGTCTTTTCCTATGTGGCAAAAATACTGTCTTAGAACAGGAAAATATATAGAACATAATAATAATAATAATACTCTTGCTTAGCATTATTTCAAGGAGATCATCAATAGTGGCAGCAGCTGCTAAATGTTTCATGTTTAGGAAGAGAACACATCTGAAATGATTTATGGGAATACAGACATCTTTAGCTGCTCCAAGAAAAGCTACATGGAGAATGATGAATCCTGATTCAAGACCAAATTTTTCACATCATCACTACTTTGATGCAAGACTGTTCTGAGTCAACATCACCCCAAGGAAAAAATTCAGGCTCCTACATTCCTCTGCAGGGACTAAAACACTTCCCACTCTGCAGGTTTCCAATGTCAGGCTCTGCAACTTTACTCTGATCTCATCCTACCTTTTGTTGTGCTGTTGTGGGGCTGACACCATGCAGAAGGTCTGTTCCAGAAGACTCAAGGCCGGAATCCTTTTCACAATGTTTATGTTGGGGCCGACACCAGTGCATCTGCCATAATTCAGTTTTTAACAGCTAGCTACATAACTCAATATGTCTATTTAATAATATCGACACTTCAGAGTAGAGACTTCTCAATGGAGAATCTACATATATCATAGTGGCATATTTTAAGATTAGTCATTCCACTGTGGAGGAGCTTATTTGTATCCTGTTGCTGGAAAAGGGAACTTCTGTGAGGTGCTTGGATGCTACATTTCACTATTTAGGTGCTTAGTGCCAGCTGAGTTTTGGTTAGTTTTGAGTGAATGGGAGCAGGAACAGTATGCAATATTTCAAACATACTGACTTGTGGATGCATGCCAACAATTTCCTTTCTAATTAAGCAGAAGAATAATTGAACATCTTAGTTCTCCTTTCTCCACAAAATCCTTGAGTTCAGGAAGTCTCTGAACTATGTGTCAAATGTCTGCTTGACCTTCATTGTAGAATACCCATCACAGAGAGGTACTTAGGGAAGGAAGTTTCCTGGTGGAGGGGAATTCCCTTTGTAAGTATATCTTTTCAATCTTTGCCTCTGCATTCCTGCCTAGAGTAGCAGTGAACTAGGGATGGGTGGGGATGAGGCACAGCAGGTCTGCAAGGATGAGGGAAGTCCTGGTGGTCTGTTCACTTGCCACTGGTATAGAGAGTTGGCAAAATGCCTGGAGTTGCCCCATAGTACCTTTAGGGCCATGTCTAAAAATGAGTATTTGCACTTGGTGTCCAATCAGGCTGCCCCTGGTTCAAAAGTCACATTCAAACAGCACCAGTTTTGAGCTCTGCCTCTCAGAAGGGTTCATTAACAGGTGTAGCATTGCACCATCAGCAGTTACATAGATATCAGTTTGCATGAACACACACGATGTGAGTTCAAATCTGCTTAGAGCATTGTGGATATTCCTTGTGATGTCTGTAATATGCCAGGTGAATATTTTCCAGGCAGTCCCAGAAGCACTAGGCACTGTAAGGCAGAGTTTAGTTCTGCTGCCTTGTTAATATCTTGAAACTATAAGGGAATGTTAAAATTTCTGGGTTTGTATGTGGAAGGTTTACCAAGAAGTACTTGCTCTTAGAAGCACTAGCTTACATTAGCTCAGTTCTAAAAACACTTATGCATGTGATTAGCATCATTCATCCAAGTGGTCCCTGTCCAGTTCCACAGACCACTCATGCATGAAGACCATTCATATGAGTATTTGTAAGATTGGAGTTCATATCAAGAGTTCAAAGTTCATGTCTGAGAGCAGAATAAATTTTGAATCTCACTAAAAATATAGATCTGTTTCTTGCCAATCAGATGCATAAATTGATAAACACCACACTGATACATGGCTTTGACCAGGAAGGCTGTGGGAAAAGGAAGTGATTGTTCGTGATTGTATCTCACCCAAGGGCTTAACCTCAAGGCAAAACCTGAGGAAGTATGAAATTTTCAAGAAGCCAGTATCAACAACTTTCTGCTTTCCAGAGATCATTATTGTTGTTAGATCAGTTTGTGAGTCTGGAGTTGAAGAACATCACATCATTTGCAAAATAATCCACATTTCCTTCAAGTAGAATGTTGTCAGTATAGTTTAGCTTTGAGATTGACCTATAAAATACAAATTAAAATCTGGAAACACTGGATGTCATTTCTAGAACCCAGACATGATGCTTTTTCTCTTCTTGCACCATAGAACTTTGGAAATAGAAATATTTTAAAAACAACTTTTAAATTAATAAAGCATACTGGGTCATTTGACTTTTTATTATATTTCTTAATTAAACAACTAAGAAATTCTCTAGTAATTTTCCTGAGGAAGAATTGATACTAGAGTAATGAAATCTGTGTTGGAGATAGCATTGCTCAGATTTTGAGGTTTATTTCCTTTAAAAATATTTTCTTTCCTTTTGCAACCCTTCAATTCCTGCCTATAAAAACACTGGACTAATTGAATATTAGGACATGCTTTCCAGTCTGTGCTGTATGCAAGAAACAAAAGAGAAATATTTCAAAAGATATGTTAGTGCAATGTAGTCTTCATTTATAATGACTTTTTTGTTGTTGTATTGATTCTTTCAGGCATATTTGTAAGCGATGTTCTTTGAAGGCCAACTTGTCAATCTACAGTTACAAATACTCTAGATCCATTTTTGCAACATTTACAGTCTGATGGTCCAAACATGCCAAGAATTAATATCTCGGTGTCTCACCTATTGTGTTGCCAAGACTCACTTTTCAGGGGAGTATGTTTGCTTACAAAGTACATATAAGACCACTCTAGTAAAACAGGTTGCTCACAATCACCATTCAGGCTACCACATTCTTCAGAAATTTCAGACAAAGCCTCTGTGTTTTGTAATAAGTACCTTTCCTTAACTGTCTATATAGCCAACCAATAATTTGGCATAATTTTTCCCATTTTCTTTGCCTGGCCCGTTGCTCTTGCATTGGCATAAGGAACACTTCTGCTGCTTGAACATTTTACAACGTCTTCCTTACACTTTTATATATCTTCCCTTTGTGTATGTCAGCCTCAAAACACACAGATGTCCTTAATACTTTGTGTCCTGGACATAAGAAGGGGTCTGTCTATCATATGTGCTTTCCAGAACTGCTTTACCACACAAGGACAACTGGGAAAACTCTAAGGCCTTGACAAAGAATAAGGTTCTTATCCAAACAGTTCTGCTAAGAGCTGCTTGGCTGTTATTACTGGAGGCAAGATTTCTCTGGAGAATGTAATCTTGAGAGATTACATCTGTAAGCATCCTCAGTAACGGGGCATCCATTTACCTTAGCACTATTTTCATTGATGCTTCATCCACTTCCTGCCTCTGTTCTTTGTTTATTGCAATATAGTCATTTCACTCTGTCATTCCCTAATTCATTTCTCAGTTGGATGCTGCCTTCTACTTTCTCATCTGGTCTTAATACATGCAGCTTAAAAGGAGTCATGCATGTCACACATAATTTCGTTTCCTCTGTTTCTGCTTCTCTTCCTTATCCACCAAAGACTTAACCTCCTTTAAGGGAATATATAGTATATATTTTCTGTTAATAAAGTTTTCTGTGTTATATGACATGATAATAAGCAGAAAAAGATGCTTTTCATTTTGAAGTCACAGTGTTTTTCTGCCTCTCCATTCTTCTGTAACATAACTTCTCAGTGGAAAGAGGGGTGCAATTAGAAAATTGAAATCTAATTCTACAGATGTCTCCTCAAAAGCTGGAACATCACACCCAAAATATATATTAGGGGGTGGTATGTGTGTATGCAGAATATATTGCAATGCATAAGAAATATAAGCAATATCTGTACTAATAATAATAATAACATGTAATGTATGGTTTAAAGTATTTATATGAAAAAGTATATGAGTTGCACTAATTATATTAATATGTATACTATATAAAATAAACATAATTAGAATAGAATGCAGTAGAATAGCCTAGACAAAACTAGAAAGAAGAGAACAGGAGTATCATTGAAAAAACAGTGCAGATTTTATGACACTAGGTAACACTACATCAGATTTCTATTTTGTCTCCATACATTCAGAGTAGAATTTATGGACCATGCAGATGGCTGAAGTGGCATGGGGGAATATTTCTGTTTACATAACTTTATGACTTTGGCTTAGATGCCTAACAGCAGGTCACCTATGACATTGTGGGAAGATAGACTTCTCCTAACATTAACTGGACCAGAAGGCCGACCAAAGTGCTCTGAAATAACATTTGGAGTAGCTATTTATGCTATACAAATCCTGTAAAAAAATATGCCCCACATATCGTGATCAAAAACTTGAGAATTTTTCATCTGACTTAATCCATTTTGCTTGGTGTAAGTAAATTGGAACAAGACTGAAAGGTCAAGTCTCAGTATTAAAAGGACAAAGTGTAGTCTTAGTTTGATAGTCAAGGTGAATATTACTCTTTTCATCCTCTTAACTTCTGTCATCAGGCCAAATTCAGATAAATCTCCTCACAGTATTGTCTGTGATATGAAGAATTAGTTGAATTATGGAATGGTTATTTCTCTTTTCTAGTTTTAGAAATGTTATATGGGGGACTCTGTGCAGTGATTTGCCCAGATGCAGTGAAAGCTCTTACCAATCAGTACTTTGCTATGGTGGTTATACTAACACATACTATTTTGGTTTGGAATGCAGATGCACTAACACCTAGGGTAAAAAGAAAAAAAAAAAAAGGAAAAAAAAAAAAGAGGCTTTATGTTATTTTTAAAATTATTAATGCAGAAATAAATTATGATCCTTGGACATAGATCATTCTCACTGCTGTATTTGCCTGCTACTTTATTTGATAGCAGTTCTACAGATATGAAGAGGACAGCTCACGGAACAAAATGTTATTTTCACTGAGAAAAGCTGACAATATGTCCTTGAGAACTAAATGTGAAAGAATCCAGTGGGGCATCTGTTAAGGGAGACACAAGCTCACAGTCTGGAGCATATTTTCACTATTATATAGAAGATTAGCATCCCATGCAAAATCACTTTCAGTCATCCAGTCTAAAATAAATATAAGATTGTATCAGATTTGCAGAGGTGAGTGCTGATCTATTTTTTTGGTGAGAAAATATTATGTGATTGCTTCCACTTAGTAAGTCTGTAGAAATAGAAAATAATGGGTTGAAATATATATTCTATTTGCTTTATGTTGCATGTTATTCTATGACTATGTAAAAAAAGAAAGAATGTAGTGGAAAATGTTCAAATCTCAAATGAAGAAGTCATTAGAAATGAATGGGCTGTGTGCAACGAAATCATTACCGTAACATCCTGTAGGATACAAAAAGCAGACTAGCAGTAATTACAGGCCTGCAGGAAAAATCAATAAGTGCTTCTCATGCTTTTCTGATTGAGACTGTAGCATGATATTAGCAACCTGTGAAACAATGGGGTACCCATTTAATCTTACACGAAAGTATAAAATGTTTATCTACTCATTCATATTCTCCATGCTTGCCTAACTCCTTGGTCTCCTGCTATGATAGTCTTTCTGATAGAATCCTGAGGGAAGAACATTTCTGTTATGCAATTATGTGCTGAAGAGGAACAAGAATGAAGTGGTATTAAATGTCAGCATTCAAATGTAGGAAGAAAATATTAAATTTAAGATGCCAATGGTATTTGCTACACCATAGGACTTAATTCTTCTCTTATTCTGTAAATGAAGACTAAATCCTCTGACTTCATTAGAGCAACACCACATGAATCTGTTATAGTATGAGAATCGAGTCTAAAGGATAGAGCTACCTCTTGTTTTGCATTATGGCTACTAGGTAAAAAACAAATAAAACTTTAATCCTTGTTACTCAATCATGGCCTTCCAGAACTATTCTTTGGTTCCCAAAATGCTAAAGTCAAAGGTATTTCATAGTTATAGATCAGACTGTAATATTATGTTTAGAATTATTTCCTTTAGGGATGACACTTGTCCTCGCTACCTGGGTACCTACCAAGTACTTTTCCTACCTGGAAAATGAACTACTTTTTAATGGGAAATTGAGTTGTTTTCCAAAATGGAGAGCTCAAGAAGTACATTATAAAATTCAGTCTCTTTCAGGAACATTATATTGCTCTCTGACTTATTTATGGCTCTATCTTTTCATATTTGACATGGAAATACAGAATGCCATTTACTTATAATTCAGATTATCTAATTTAATAAGTATATCTTGCAAAAATACATTTTATGTCTTTTTGGTGTACTGACAAATTCAACTCCTGGTCTTCAAAACACTGATTCAGTTCATCACACATGTAAAAGCTTACCTTGAATCATATACTTAAGCTAATAGCTTCTGGATAAGCCACTTAAAATGGGAATTAACTTCAAGCAACTACTTAAATGTTCTGCTCAGTCAGAACCTTTTCCTTCTTACCCTCTGTCCCCATGCCCACATCAACTGTCTGAAAAGCATCAGACAACTACAGCTCTATTCTACAACTGGGAAAACTTCAATCCACAAATCAAATTGAAGAACAGGGTGACATGAATATGAAAGTGCTTTACTAACTAGAATAAATAATAGATATTACAATTAAGCAGTAAAACCCATTAGGATTACGTAAGTTTCAGTACAGTGAAAACACTGTAAACTAGCATAAGTAGATATGTTCACTGCTCCTTGAGCCATGTTTACTTCAGATAGGTTCTGAGGCAAACAACATTTATAACACTGTTAAAACTTTGAAAAATGTGAAACCATGTTTCAAAAAGCCTATTTCAAATATTAAAATAAAATTACAATGATGATTCTAACATCCTCTGCCAAAAACTCCTCAAAGAAAGGATTCTCCAATTTTAACACAGTCAAATGTGTGCTTTATTTAATTAAGCAGTTTAAATATTTCACAAGATATCAGAAGTTTTCTAAAAGGAAGCAACATTAAGCTGGCCTAGACTACTTTCATATGATTAGCTGTCAGGACAGTTTACTTCAATGATTAAGACCATACAGAGTATTTCTATCTAAGAAAATGTTTATCTGATCAACTTACCTGTGAACAAACTGCAATGAAATATGTTTGTCTTTTTAACCCACTGCACGAGGCCATTAGAATAATCTAGCAGCTTAAGTCTGCATGTTGTCTATGCTCTGTTTGCTTGGCCTAAATGTCTTGAAAATCACAAATTCTTTGTATAAGATACTAGCAGAACTAAATAAAATAGGTGCATTGAATAATGTTCCATTAAATTTTATATGTACCATAAACCAGATCTACACTGGATAGGATTCTTAATTTAATTATGAGATTGTCATTCAATTTTATCTCTGGAAATCGATGCCTACCAATTTTTATGAACATGATTTCCATATCTGCTAAGTATCTGCATCTCCCTATTTCATTAGAAGTTGTGGATGACCACCACACCTTTAGGCTCAAATGATAAGAACATGAATGGATTAGAAACACTTGCCTCACAGCTCAAAAAATGCCATTTGTTATTATGCCACAGCAGTGATTTCCAGACTCAGCAATCTGTGAAAGTAACCCACTATTATGGTCATCACCTATCTGCGTGCTTACATGTAGCCTGGCTTTGTACTACCTTATATACCTCAAGCAAGTCATTAGGTTAATTACAATGCATTTTCAAGCTGCAGATTTTCAAGCCAGAAGGGACCATTCTAACAAAATAATATGACCACTTGTGTAATACAGATGATACATTTGCCCAGAAATTTCTGCATCAGACTCAATTTTTTGTTTAAGATCAAAAGTAGCTTCTGGAAAAAAAGACTAATAAAGCTTGTAAATGACTGTTAGTAATAGCATCATATGGCATGCCACCTCTAAATACATCCTGACTTACCTTCATGTCTACACCAGTGTTGTGAGGTCAGTCATTACAATGTTTCTGCTAACCTATTACATATTGCTTCATTTACTTACAGCCATCATTTAATCATTCCATTTATGATGCACAACCCAATGCTGATGGCATTTGAGGATACACCCGTCTGATTACCTTCTCTATATATGCAAGTCAGTTTCTCTTTGTGATTCAGTGCTGCTGCACTTGCAAAATACCTACCAAAGGAAAAAAAACCAAAACCAAGTAGTCTTCACTTCCACCTTGCCAGAAATTTGCTTCGTATTTTTCAGGTAGACACAATATCATCATTAATAAACAACTTGACATCTTTGTTTACTGAAAATATGTCCTGCTAAATCTGTGAGCTAAGTGATTCCCTGTGCAGAAGTGATCTATACTAAGTTTCTCATGTAATCAAACTACTAAATCAATTTACTTTAAGCTTGTATGCCACATTGCACACAAATAGCCTAGCATAAGTTAGTGGGCTAGCTTTCCCTATAAAAAAACAGTTAAACTAAGTGTTATAATAAGAAACATGTTTATACTGTAATTTTGTTGACAAAGCAGTCACTTGCCTGTTGCCACTTTCTGCCCCACAAGGAGAAAGATAGGGAGGGAATGAAATCACTTTTTCAAAGCCAAAATCATATGACTGATAAGAAATTGTTCAAAATTCTGTGATATTTCAACTAAGAATAAAGTATTATACATTCAGAGAATATACTGGAAGTTCAGTTATGGCTCAAAATTAAAAAAAATATGTTTATGATGTGGATAGGTATGCAATTTGACATAGCAATAGGACTCCCTAAATCCAGTATGTGCAGCTTGCAGGTCTCTCTTTTAATCATGAAAACTGTTCATATAGCAGCTACTGTGCCACACTGCACCGAGCCAAATTTACAAATTTGTTTTCCATACCTTCCTATTTCCTGTATGAGTGTATGAATTTTTGGACTTGGGAACACTTTCCAGCTGTGGAGTTCAGAGACTTGCATGGATACTTGTCATCCCCACACTGGGCCAAACTCTGGGACACAGTATTCCCCTTTATCTCAGAAAACTTCTATTTTCCATAAAAAAGANAAACCCACAAACAACAAAAAAACTATATGCTCCAATTTTTTTCCAAAGACCACAAAGTCTTTCCTTGGTGAAAATCATTCTCAGTCATGTAAGCCCTGCTGGTTCAGGCTGCTTGTAGGATGGGTCAGGTCAAAGGGACTTCAGGAGGTGTCTTGTTCAGCCTCTTGCTCCGAGCAGAAGGAGCTACAAGGCCAGACAGATTACTCAGGGCTGAGTCAATTTGGCCTTGGAAATCAGTAACTATGGAAGCTGTATATCCTCCTTAGACATGTCCTCATCAGGGAACAGTTTTTTTCTTAAATCTAGCCATATGTTTGTTATTTCAGACAGTGCCTGTTGTCTCTTGTCCTGCCCCTTTGCCCTGCACCTTCTTGATGCCATCCCTGTAGTGCTGAGGGCTGCTGACATCTCCTGAATTCATCTCTGCTTCAGGAGGAAGCTCAGCTTCCCTCCTGATGAGGCAAATGTTGCCCTGCCAATAAAATGTGCCAAAATCAGTCCAGTTATATTCGTGTCTTCCTTATTGGAAGGCCCAAACTGGGCAGGAACTCAGTGCTTAAAACTGCCCAGCAAGTGCTGTGCACATGAAGATAGTCGCTTCCCTAATTGACAGGCTATGTCACAAAAGTCTGGGATGCTGCTGGCTGCCTTCGTTGCCAGAGCAGACTGTCTTGTCTCATGCTCAACTTAATGTCTGCCAGGATTTCCACGGGCTGTTCTACAAAACTGTCCCCCATCCTTGTCTGTACTGTTTCAAGGGCCTTTCCTGAGCAAAAAAGGTACAAAGATTTACATTTGTCCATGAATTCATTAGGCTGCTGTGAGCGCATTCCTCCAGAAGGCGCCTCTGAATGGCAGCCATGACTTCAAGTATATTGACAGTTCCCCTCAATTTGCTGCCAGCTATAAATCTGATAGGAGTAATACTCCATCCAATTCATTACTCTGGGCAGGTGATTTGGTAGGTGTTGTAGGAAAGAATGAGACAGAGAACATATCCAGCTTTTCTATTCCTTCTGTTCAGTTGCCACAAGCATCCATACAGACTGATGATAGAAATAATAGTCTTCCAGTATCTAAAGAGCCATCAAAAAAGCTGAAAAAGGACTTTTTACAAGGACATGTAATGATAGGACATGGGGTAATAGCTTCAAGCTGAAAGAGGAGAGGTTTAGATTAGACATCAGGATTCAATTCTTCACTGTGAGGGTGGTGAGGCATTGGAACAGGTTGCCTAGAGAAGGTGTGTGCTCTGCATTTCTGCTGGCATTCAAGGACAGGCTTCATGGGGTTTGAGCAGCCTGGTTGAGTGAAAGGTGTCCCTGCCCAGGACTGGAGGGTTGGGCCAAGATGATAGTTAAGTTCCTTTCTGCTCAAATTGTTCTGACTCCATGATCCACAGCTTGCAGCTCAGTGCTGCAGTATGTAAATGGAGGCTACCATCTCTCCTTTTTCTTTGCCTTTCAGAGACTTACCATGAACAGGAAGCAGTTGGATGTTACTTTAAGAAAAGAAAGGTGTTCAATACAAAATCATAGAATATAGCTTGTTTTCATCTAGCACATAAATAATTACGATTATGTGTGGCTTCTTGCATCATCACCTTTGCATATATATTCAATAATAAATACATGAGCCATATACTTTTGCTGTTTTCCCTAAGCCAAGAATTACGTCTTAGACTTGGTTCTGAGTTGAATGAGCAGTCCTGTGCTGACTTGCCAAAAATAAGACACCAATGTCAAAAGTGGTACCATTTTTTTCCTTGGTTTGGGTATTCTGCCAATGGCTTTGAGAAATGATTGTTAGTTCTGTGGGTGTGACCAGATGCAGAAATAAAAATCTTGCTGTTTGTTTTAATTCTAAACTAATTTGTGTATGCATTCAAAATTCCTGAGTGCTCATGGTAATTTTTATAACTCCCATTAGGACGAGCTATGGCAAATTAATAGAAAGAGAAATCTGATCATAAACATCTACAAGTTGATCAGTTAGTAGCATCACTCATTTATTGTAAATGTATGACACACACCAAAAGTTTTAGTGCATTCAGGTCTAGTGATACCTCAGGTGAAACAAGTACGTGGAAATGGTTCATATAAGAAAATCTTTGGAGATTTGATAGCTGAAAGAATTCATGTTCCTTGCTAGTTCAGCTTTTGTAGTCCAAAAAGATGAAGGAAAAAACCCATAATCTCATAACTTTACCTTCATTCTGCAAAAAAATTTCAGTACTTCACATATATGAGTTGTCTCTACTGAAGCATGAAACCTGGTTCATTGAATAAAGGTTTCCCACACTGGTGAGAACTTAGTAAAAAGACCATTCCATAACGCCACAATGGAAGAAGCAAAACTGTCTTGCTAAAATACAAGTCCATAAAGAGGGAGAAAATCTAAATTGTTTTCCTATATCAGGAAAGGAGAAGACTTTCAGAAGCTAAGAAGTACGTAGTGCAAGAAAGACCAAGCTCAGATCACTTTATAGATCTAGAGCTCAGCCGATGCTTACAAGAGCAAATATTGGAACTGGGGCTGCTGAGGTGGTAACAGCACTATAACCTTCATGTGATCAGTACTCAGACTGTCTGGCACACATATTTTACTTCATTCTTTCAAAAATCCCTAATACTTTATGTATCAATATCTTTCTTAAAATGAGAAATAAATGCCACCTAAATACTGTGTTGTCACAAAATGTGTAATTTCATGTCTTTCCCACAGCCATGTGTAAAATAAAAATTATCTTAATCACCTATTTTTTACAGCTGAATGTTACTCTAAGCAATACATACTGCAGGAGCACATGGAGGTTAAGTCAAGTAGATTTTGCATTGTGTAGGCCCCTTAAAGAAGAGGACAAGAGTTTCTGCTCCAAGCTGCCTGAGACAAGACATAACTGGCATATGCAGCCAGCAGGCAGGAGAAAGCAAACCTGAATTTTTAGTATAGAGGAACCATTTGAATAGTTATATTTTTTTCATATTTAGGATACTTAGGATAATCATAATATGATTTATAAATGGCTTAAACTATAAAAATACTCCAGAGACAACTCTAACCCCTAAACCCAGCAACAAGTTATGTTTGTTTTTCATAATTTATCCTTAGTAAGAATGGTATTTTTCTGCATATCAAGTTAAAATCAAAAGGGAAATGCATTTTCAGTATTTTAGCACATAAGTCTTCATATCTAAAAGTACTGGCAATTTTAACAGTAACAGTGCTACATTTACATGCTGGCAAGGCTCATATTGCATTTAGGAAAGTGCAGTTACATTTTATTTGCAGCATTTTTTCAAAACCTGCAAGTCAATTAAACAATGAGGAATGAATTAATCCAATTTGTAATGCTGATAGAATGTCCATTGATAACAACGACTTCAGTAACAAACGGACTATAATTTAAGATCCATACAGATTAAAAATAATGGCAGATATTCTGCAGGTTGGAATACACACAATTCATATTCTAGAATACTATTGTGGGGGTTTCTTCTCTCCCTCCAATACACTCCTCTGACATCTTCCCAATACAGTGAATAATCTGAACGCTGATCTGAATTAATTCCTGAATTCTCACTACTGATTTAAATGAAATGTAAATAGAAACCTTTTTTATTTCTTTTAAATCAACGATTGATAATCCCTTTAGGAATGCATCAGACAGAAATAGTCTTACAAACTCTTGATGTCCTGGCTTGACAAGAATGCAGAGAGATGTAATGATGGAAGGCAGAAGTAATAATAAATGCAATTTTTTTTTTTGTATTATTAAGCTTTAATAAAGTTCTTGGATAGAACATGAATTGGATCTCTTTAAGTCAATTCCCCCATTCTTACACTAAATAAAATATAGGGGGGTTGTGTCAATATATGTTGATATTAGTATAAAAGGCTTGGATTTTAGGATGGTCTCAAGCTCACTTTGTAAGAAGAGGCCTTAAATTGAAACCTGCCCATCTAAACCATCCCTTCTGCGCTGTAGTTGTTAAAAGTAAAAGGTCGTTACTAAAATTAGGATGAAAACCCAGTACCCTGCTGTTTTATCTTTACTCAGTGAAACATGTTTTACAGGACAGGAATTTCAGAAAGATAGAGGACCTTAATAGCTACAGTTATATCTATTCCTATGTAAAACGTGACTACCGTACAGCACAATTAAGAATATTAGCTTAGAAAGTGTTTTTAATACATTGGTTATAAAAAGGAGTGGAAAAACAAATCCTATTTAAGTAGATCATAATTTCTCAATTTTCCCTGAAAAAGGCTATCATGTTAGCAACTCTACTCTCGGGGAATAAAAATTTCAGTAAAAATTTCTCGGGAACATATACATTAAATCTTAGTATGATCTAGGTCTCTTCTTCAGAAGTGGAGTGACCCATTTGTTATTTGAGCCAGTGTAAGAACTGAGTTATATTGGCTCAAATATACCAGCAAGAAAGTTCAGTCTTCTGCAGTCAGGAATACTCAGGACTGCTTTACCTCTTTCACTGTTACCTGTAAATAAATAAATGATCACAGTAGAAAGATGATGGGATTGAGCTCATCCTGTTTAGTTTCACATCTGTGATAAAGGTGATTAAACATGAGCAACTCATTCTGTCTTGATTTCTACCAAGAGAAAAGAAATTAATATTTTTCAGATATTCTTAGATGTCTGCTTATAAAACTTGGTCTTATTCACTAAATATAAAGGAAATTAGGGGTTCCCAATAGCATACTTAGGAATAATAAATACTGTTACAGCATAGGAATATCAGACTGTGAACACTCACTATAAGTGTGAACCTCACAGTTTCATGATGCAAAAAAAGTCTTTTAGTTTTTCTAACATAATTTTTTGGTTTATATTTCCTGTATAATTTTTCTCTTCAATTATCATCTGCCTCACTAAAACACATATCTGATCAAAACAGAGAAGCTAAAATGAGACAATCTAACAAGAAATTCTGAAAAAAAATTCTCTATTGTCATGTGAAAGTTAAATTCCTCTATGGGAATTATAAATTCTTAATTGTAGGAATTATAAATTAATATAAAGTTTAACACTAACTTCATTTAAGCTTGATTGTGCTATATTAGATATGGCCTTCATCTATCACAACTCTTAAATATATATTTGATGTCAAGTAAGCAAATAATATCCTTGACTTCAGGGACACAATTTATACCCAAGTTCATACACATTTGTAGATCTGAGATGAAGTATTCAGAGAACAGAACCTAGAGGATAAAGCCAGGCAGAACTTTTTTTACTTTTCCATAAACTTAACCTCTGCTCTATTAGGTGCTTAGGTAATGGAATGATCAATAGCTATTTAAAGTTTTACCCAGGTTAATCATTGCACAGAAACAAGCTGAAGATTAAGTGAAATGCCTGCCTGCACTTTTCACACAGGTAGAGATAAAAACCTTCAACTGTGACATTTAAATTAGTGAACCAAAGTTGAGAATAAACAGTCCTGTAAGTGGAAAGCTTTTCCTAACACTTTCCACCCCTCCTCAAATACAACAACATTAAAGCTTATCTTACAGGCTTATCATATAGGCATTTAATTTTTTTCCAGTCAGGAAATTTTCATACCACCAGTGACAACTCCTCCTTATATAAATGGTCACATTAATTTTTTTTTCTGAAACTCTGTTAAAAGAATAGCTTTCTATTTTAAATATGCTCAGACATTTTTCAATTTTCCTTCCTTTTCATGTTCATCCTGACTACTTACATTTCATGTATTCTGAATTTCTGTGTTCTGTCCCACTTAGACCTTTTTTTTATTCAGTAAGGTGAATTCCTAGTTATTGCTGTCTTACCTTGTTTTGATTCTTGGAAAGAGAAAATAGTATGCCAAATAAAATCTATGGCATCATATCAGGAATGTCTAAATAATATGTTATAACAGTTCTCTGTAGAATTCACAACGTCAGACATAGAAATCTGACAAAAATTCTTAAAAATGTAAAAGTAATTACATTAATTAATGGCAGGATATGAATCTTCTGATGAGTATGTTTTATTTGGAACAACACAGTTTAAGACTTAGTATCAGTCTTCTGCAAGATATTGTAGCTGGGATTGCACTGAATTTATTTCAAGTTTTTCTGTTACAAAAGGGAGAATATTGGGTAAAACAGAGAAGAACAGAAACAAAATCTACAGCTCAGACTCAGGACCCTTGAGGACAGTTTGTGCATTTATTAGGGCTACCCTGCATTCTTCAGATATGGGGGTCTAAATCCTGAAAAGGATGAGTAACTAATGGAATCAAATACTTAAAATTTTTTTAGGGTTTGACCACTATTAAAATGTAAATTGCAAATAGTCTCTTGGTTGTAAATCTGTACTTTCATTGGCATGACCTTGAAATGAACAAGTCTTTGAAAGGTTGTATCATCTGGTTTTGGGTATCCTACAGGACAGAAACCACAGGCAAAAAGGTGGACAGACCAGTTTTAAAAAAGTTGGGATAAGCTCTAGCAGATTCAGGAAGAGAAGTGACAAATAAAAATTGACACTCTAGGGACACTACAATTATTTTATTCATGGAACATCTGGGACTGTCTAGTACAGCTGCAAGAACAAGAAATGTTAATTGAGTGATCAGTCATGGCTCACAGTGAGTCACGCTAACAAAGACATTGTGGAACAGCAGCAAAGGCTTCTGCAGGTCAGGTGAGAAGTATGAGATAGATTTGTTTTCTTCCTTCTCAAGTATTCACCTAAACTTGGTGGTGATTTTAATGTCTTTATCTTAATAAATGAGAACAAAGTAAATAAATTTTAAATAATGAAACAATCTCTGTAAAGAATACTCATGGAATTTGTTTCCTTCTGTGGCTTTTACCACAGTTCACGATAACAGGTGTCACTATTTTTACTTTCAAATGTAGATAAATCTAGAAATTTATAGGCATTGGGTAGGCAGTCAGTATTGTCAAAAAAATTGTCCTTTATGTCAGTAGAGGTAATCACAGTATTTCCAATAAGAACAAACCTCTAGTGAATTTTGATATTTTTCCTATATGATTGGTGGAATGAAAATACTTTGCCTTTTCTCTAAAACAATTTTTTACCTCTGTGGAATTTGAATTTTTCTGATTTTAGCAGGAACACTCAACTGCCTTTCCTGTTTAAAATAAGCATGTTAAAGTCACTCTGATCTTTTTAATAGTTTTTATATCATGCAAGGACACTACCCTTTTAAAAAGCAGAGTTATTGAAGTTTGTATGCACCTGGCAAATGAGAAATTCACATTCAAATATAAAGTCTTGGTCTGAACTGGATACTGAACCAGAAGTTCCTGGTTGAAATCTATTATAACTAATGGTGTCAAAAATCTTTTGACATGAACTATCTTTAAACTCTTCCTATGGACACTAAAATTGCAGTGGGTCGAAGATTTTCCTGAGACTTCAACTATCTGGAGAATGGAGAAGTTTGAATAGAAGAAATTTGGCAAATCAGAATATCCTGTGATTTTTTTAAATGGCCACTCCCTTTGCAAAGTGAAATTTTCATTTCTCTCAAACAAAGGGTCCACCAAAGATGGGATTTGAGCTTTGCTCTCCAAAATAAAATTTTCACAATATTTTGTATTCCAATATCTTCCTTTGAAAAATATTGATAAAATCATGGGTTAGGAATCTTGAAATTGAATCTTTATCTGATATTGCAATGGCAGATAGTAACATAAGATGGTCAAACTGACTCATATTTTTGTTTCATTTTCTCAATATGTAAAACTGAGGTATTAATCTCAGCCTCCTTCGTAGAGTGTGTTGAAGTCACTGGATTAATACTCCATTTTTTTGATCTTTCTGTTAACATACTGAAGGTCTACCAACTTTAAGAGTCCTGCACTCAAGTTTCTGTCATATTGTGTGCCACACTTCTGTCTAATGGTCAAATATATCCCCCTCAAAATATCAAGTCTTTGAAGGTGAGGACAACAAAAGTAAAAACAGGTGAATAAATACTTTCTTCTCCCCAGCCTCATAGTTTAAGCTTTTGCTTAACTTTGCATTCTATTTATTTATTTAGTGTTGTCCAGGAGGGACCCCCAGGCACAAAAGCAAGAGTAAAGCCCATTCAAGAAGCACTGATTACTCATGTCTTGTTCCACTGCTTCATTTCCCATCATGTCACATTCTCATCCACATGGCTGTAAGCATTCTTCCACAGTTTCCTTCTCCTTGGAGGCCTTGATGACTGACACAGTAAGGAATGCTCTGAACCCCACAAGCTTAGGATGCCTGCATCACACTCAAAGGAGTAAAGACACTGCTTTGATATCACTGCTTGTCTCCAGCAGCATGTATTTCTACTGACACCTTAAAGTCTTATATCTTAATCGTGACTTAAAAATACGATCAAAACACATGATCTACACATGGAATTCACTGTCATTAATGCACACATTATATAGAACATGTATGCAATATTGCAGTTCTTCCTTGTCTAAATCATACTGGGCCAAGGCAAATGAAGTAGCAGAGTTCTATCAGACTACAGTAGTTTGTATGTGATTTTCTTTTCGTGGAGTCTAAGTGTGTTTGGTAGCACTAAAACTGACCATTTCATCTGTAGTTACATTGGTGCAAGAAAAGACACACAATCTTATTTTATTACAGTGGTATAGATATAATCTCAGCCTTATTAATTTCAGTTGAAATAGGTGCTATCATTAGAGAGCAATTTTTGAATGACCAGAGCCAAAATTGCTTAAATATCTGCAAAAATGATCCCTAGCAATTTGTCCAATTACTCTTCAAATACATTACTTAATGAACAGTATTTGATTAGGTACATTTGTATATAAAGCAAGTTATTTTAAATAATTTATTCAATGCAGAGAAGATGACCTTCACTAAATAATGTATCTACTGCAAAAATGTCCTTCCAGCTTGCAGGATAACCATTTCTCATGCTTTAGTACTTTATCCATGTGCCAAAATTGCTATGAATTGGAAGAGGTCCCATCGCAGGTAATCAGCTGGCCACGGGTTCAACTGAGTTCCCTTATCAGACTTTGTTTGTTTTCTGCAGCAATTTGTCTATCTCACAGCTGTAATAAGGCAATGGTTTATATTCAGTAGGTACAGAGTTTAAGAACAAGTTATCAGCAAATTAGTTGAACTTAGTGAGAGGGTCAAAATCTAACTGCTACTTTTCCAACAGTTTATATTTGCTCTTCTCCTGGCATAGTTTTACCAAGTGTGCTGCAGCCTTGTGTTGCTTTTGAGTGGAGCAGAGCAAATGTTCTTTGCAGGAGTTAGTATGAGACTGTGCTTTGGATTTGTGCTGGAAACAGTGTTGGTAACACAGGGATGTTTTCATTGTTGATGAGCAGCACTTGTAGAGTGCCAAGGGCTCTTCTGTTTCTCACACCACCCACCATCAAGTGGACTGGAGGTGCATAAGGGGTTGGGAGGGGACAGCTGACCCCAACTGACCCAAGGGATATTCCAGACCATACGGCATCATGTTCAGAATATAGAGCTGGGAGAAGAAGAATGTGATGGGGCTGAACCCGTCTGCCCATGGGAAATTAATTAATGCCTTGTTTTGCTTTTCTTCCACACATGGCTTTTGCTTTACCTATCAAAATGTCTGTATCTCATGAGTTTTCTTATTTTCACCCCTCTGACTCTCTTTCCCATCCCACCAGCAAGAAGTGAATGCGTGGTCCTGAGTTGATGGCCAGCGTCAAACCATGACAAGCTTCAGTGGCCACAAGTGTACAATGTAATGCCAAGGTGATATTTGTTTTCAATGTTTTATAATGGTTTGTGTATCTGGCTGGCCTAACATGCCCAGGAAAAAAAAAAAAGAATAAAACTGATTAAAAAAATTAATTGTACAGTAAACACCCAGCTCTGTATTAGTGAAACTTAATTGATAGAATCAATTATAATCCTGTTACTAAACCAAATTATTTTATTGTTGTATAAGGTAATATCTCATTTTTATTAATGTTAGTTATTCCACATTAGAATAGCATAAAGATGCTTATCAGAATCAGGAACACACTTTATGAAGTAAAATAAAGGCACTTATTCTATAGCATTTTGTTTGATTTAGCTTCAGACTGCTTCAGTTTTTCACAGAAATTGGTGTTCTGCATGGTATTTTAAAATTTCTTCAGTAGCTGGATATCACTGTTTGCCTGAAATCTAGATATTATTGGAAAGAAGAGCAAAATGTCTGTCACACGACTTCTCTGTGAACTGGAATCTTGGGTTACTTCTATGGTTATTTACTCTTCATGTGATCACATCAAAAATTCTTTATAGCAGGCTTTGGTTTTGTCTACTGTAAATCAATGTATTTTTATCAGTCTTTCTCAAATATGGGCATGCATTGTTCTCTTTCTGGGGATGGAGTAGCCCATTAATGTCTGGATTCAGCTTCAAGTTTTCTAGACAACAGATCTAAACTGAGGTTTCTAACAAAGTGTTTGGAACATCCTTGACCAATTTGTACTATAGGCATAGCAGAAACTTCATGCATTTCCAAGAGAAGTCTGTATATTTGATATGTGTCCCCATCATCCTGTCCTTAGCTTTACATATTCTAGTCATCTTATGTTTTGTGTTACCAAGCTTATCAAAATCTATTTATAGATCTTACAACCTTTTTGCTTATCAAAATCTATTTATAGGCCATTCATAGTGTTTGTCTTCATGCAGCAACATGATTTCTGTGTCCCAATATCACAGGGGCAAAGAGATTGTTCTCAGGGTGACAGCTGCAGTTTCCTTCATGAAAAGTCACTGCTCTTGTGCTACTGAGAGCTAAAGCAGATGCCCTTCCTCACCTCCTTAGCTCTGGAAAAACATATTTACAGGGTTTTGTTTCCTAAAATAAGGCTTCATAAAACTGCTGAAGCATCTGTGGCCAAGCTAGGAAATGGTTGCTTCAGAAAACTGTTACTTTAGTCACACCGATCAACAGATTTAAAAGACTGATGTGCTGATGGGAGTTTTGCTAACTCCTATGAACAGGAGTGAAGCTTTTACCAGCCCTAACTTCCTGTTCCCATAGCAGAATCAATAAAACATGTCCACACTGCAGCAGGGCCGGAGTGCAGCCAGAAGCTACAGCTGAAGCTGTTACTGAAGGTAACTTCAAGCTTACATGGGTTATAAACTGTGGTGGCTGAAGTGCTGACATTAATTGCTATCCTCTGAGGATGTTACTGATGCAGAAGGCTCTGAGAGACCATTAGAAAAGGCTTAAGGTATAAACACCACAACTCTGTTCTTAAATGTAGCAATGTTTGTAAGTCAGGGTCTTTAGATGTACAGCTGAGCCTTTAGAAATAAAGCAGAATATTTTTGCCTATATTTGGTCCTTTTTCAGAATGAATGCATACAGTCTAAGAAATTATATGATATAGTCTTCATTTACACCACTCCAAAAAACTGTTATTCCGCTCTAATTACAATGGGAAACTGATTTAACAATTTATTATTTTCTACCAAGAACAGGATAATTTCAGGAGCCAATCATTTAGTTTACTGTATACTTTTGTGAACACAATTACTACTTTTTGATGTAGCTCAAAATTATTACCTTGGCTAAGCAGTTAGTGGTTTTTTAGCAGTTATCTTTGACTTGTTATGCCAAAACCAAAGTTTCTTCTGCCATGTATGTATTTATTCTACTGTTTGTGATGCTTTCAACATTACTGTTGAGATTATTAAAAACAACAAAAACCCAATCAAACAACCAAAAAAAAACCACCCAAAAACCCCCAAACAAACAAACAAACAAACCCCAAAACCATTTCCTCGAGTTGTATGTAATAATTAAAGTGTATTCTGGAAGATGCACACTTTCTCAACACATTCACAGTCTTGCAAATCATGTAATTATCTCTGTCTAACAAAAAGCTATTTTTACTAAGTTGTTATACTTTATTCATGTCATCAGACTTAGGAAAGACAGTATTGTAGCTTTTAGGATTGAATTTGCTGCAGAGTGTTCCACTTCTCACTAGAATTGTTGTCACAACAAGCAATATCCCATCAAATTTTTGGCCATGATGCAAAATCAATGTCTTGCAGATCCTCTGCAAAACAGTATAAACCATAATATTTTGATCATTTTACAGCGTTCATCCTTCCTTCCTTCCTTCCTTCCTTCCTGCCTGCCTGCCTGCCTGCCTGCCTTCCTGCCTTCCTTCCTGCCTTCCTTCCTGCCTTCCTGCCTTCCTGCCTTCCCCACTTTGCTTCATTTTCTTCATTTATTTAACCTCAATCAGATTAGAATGTGTAGAGAAGAAAACTCCAATAGTGCATCACAGCTCTAATCCCAAATCTACATCTTGGAAGGTAAATCTGTTCATGAGTGTGTCTCATTATGCTCAGCTGAGGCCATTGGTATCTCAGTTTATGGTAAAGCTTGCAATAAAACCAGATTATCCCTGAATTGGATGATATTCTGGTAGGAAAATATTTAAAAGAGAATAGGTAGAGGCATAAATTTAGTACATTTTCATCACAGTGTAATAAGAAAGAAAAAATATTTCCACACTCCAATTGATTTAGAGTTTTATTTCTGTAATCCAATCATAATTTCATTTTCTGGCTCAAAATGCAACGGGCCAGACTTCTTTATGATGCAAGATGATGTAGCAACTGTAAAGATATCATATTTTGTTCAATTAGAGCGTAAGAAATAGCTGAAGAAAAACAAGCAATTAAGCAAAGGAATAAACCCATATTTCAGGGGCACTTGCTCATCCAGTCATATTTGATCTCTGCCAGTGTAGATTACAAGGCATACAACAAAAAAGAAAGTTAACATATTGCATTTATAACCATATCCTGAATGTATTTCACAATCTGTTGAGTATATTTAAAAATACTTGGAAGCCACCCAAGCTCTTAAAAAATGGATATATCTCTCATTAGCATTTTAAAGATGTCAGCCATTTTTATATTGGATAATAGAAAGTAATCTGCCAGGGGAAATAGTGTACTGCTGTGTGTCAGAACAAATATGATTAACATTGTGCCAGACGCATGTCCTCATGGACTCCCAGGAGGGACTGTAGAAGTAGACCTTGTAGTCAATTATTGAAATTGGAAATGCTCTGTACCTCCGATTCGTGTGCACCAACAGGAACTTTCACACAGGGCTACCAGAAATGCTGCTTGTGCATGCTTCTGTGCAGAACATTAATAAGCAGATTCATGCACATCATTATCCACTTTGCTGATTGTCATTTTGTTCAAGAGAAATTAACATGCTCTATTGCTTCTACATAATAAACATACATTTAGCTAAAAGTTATAGAAAGCAGAAAAAATATTGCTGATTTAGATGTTTATTTCTTTTTGTTTATTAATGGTTTAGGAGAGAGATAATTAACTTGAAAAGTAGTGTAGAAAAAAAGTGTAGTAATATGTAGGAATAAAAGAATGTATTTTTTACTGGTATGTTTTAATTTTGCCTCTACATCTTAGGTTAGTACACATAGATTTTTTTAACTATTTCAAGTGCAGAATGATAGAGGTTTAACACATTTATTGTATTTTTGCACTTATTCTTCTCTGTAAGTATCAGCTGCATAAATTCTGTCTGATGAGTGACGACACAATATGAATTGGTGAAATTTGAAGTTGGTTCATAATTTGTGTGGGAGAAAGTGCTTTTGTAAAGTCAACTGAATTTTTCAGAAAGTCTTTGCTTCAGATGCCTTTCCCTGAGGACCTTTTACTTTGAGATACATATGAAAACTGTTCACTGATTCATAGGCATGAGGACAATATGGGCTGTATCACAGGCTAATGGTTCACTCAGGGTACTTATAAACATTACAGCTTGAGCAGACAGGAGTCTGTCTGCTCATGACTGTCCCAAGACAGCAGGATACAAGCTGTGTGATGGCATTACAACAATGTTGAGTCTGAATGAGTAAGTGCTGCTGGAAAGAAGGACTAGTGTTTCAAAAGCCTTGATTTGAAAACTGAAGTTCTCTGAGTTTAGCCACCTCAGGATAGCCCAAAGAATGAGGTCACTATTTTTTAATATATTGTGCTTCTCTAAAACCGTATGAGATAAGGATGTTCCTTATGTTTCCATTGCTTTCACTGTATAAAATCTTCCATTGAGAAATTCATACTGAACAATATTTAAAGGAGGAACACACATTTTCTGATGATTAGTGTGCTGTCCATCTATCACCTCGACCCCTGAGATGTGATGGGACGAGTGTAGCACCTCCCATGGTTTCCAAGCCAAGTGCTTGTTTATCTGCTGTGTGGACACAGCTCTTGTGATACATTTAAAATGAACTGCTGTCCTAACACCTGCACTAAAGAGTTGTCTCTCCAGCTGACACATCCCAAATATGTATAGATTTGAATCAGCATGCTGCATGCTGAAGCACTTAAGAAAATAACCTGTGTTTGTTTGCTGTTTGGTTGGTGTTTTCTTTTATCTTGCACAGGACTATGGTTTATAAAGAATATTTTTTGGCCATAGATGGAAGAAGTGGTCAACACACAAGTACTGAAAGAACTAATTACAATAAGTAATTAATGGTAGAGCTCTATACTATGAACTTATTTGATAAAGATGAGCTATAGTTATGATTATAGGAGAAAACCCAATTCCTGCCATTCCTTGCTGCCCACCTCCTCCCCCTCCTGTCCCCATCAATTATCTTTCTTTTATCTGAACTGAGTGCCAAGTTTCACTCTCACCCAGACACTGTAAAGGCAAAGACATTGTGCCATCTGGGTTTGCTGTTTTGCTGAGAAAGGAACATTGATCTGTGTCAGTGCTGTACAGATTTTCATTCTAATTACCCAGCCAACCTCATGTACACACTGATCAAGACAGGTGACAGCAAATATATCTGCATAACTTCACATAGGATGGAAAACCTCACTTAGGGCTTTTATTGAAAAGCTGGATGAGACTAACCGGTTTGATCATATAGCATGAAAGAATAGGACTTCTGAACTATCTCGTTCAGAATAAAGTAAACAGAGAGCATTCAATAAACACTGAGTAGAGATCTTACACTGGGAGAAGAGGGCCAAAAATATGCATAGAAATAATAATGTATTCTTGTAGCAGATTAGAAGTGCAGGTAAATTGGATTCTGACAGAAAAAAAAGTCAAAGAAAAACAAAACAAATTTAGAGGCATTTTTTCCCAATTTTTTGAAATGTATTTCCATGAGTGCTTAAATATGTTTGAGAGCAATGTAAAGAGAAATGTTATACATGACTTAGAAATAATTTAACAGAGGGAATCTCTTTTTTTAACTTTGCCGTCTTCCTTTATCCATTTGTTTCATCTATCACATGAAAGACCATCTGTTAGCAAAAGATTATTTAATTTTCAGGCTGGTCCCAGTCTCTTAAGAATGCTGTGGTTCTCATCCACTCTCTATACCCTCTGGTGAAAAAGCAAAGCAAAACGCTTGAAGTCTGTGTAAAGAGCTTTCAGACATCCACAAAGAGTTTTTAAAATGTTCTCTGATGTAGCAGATTTGACCAGAGTCCCTTATGACAGAACAGAAGGAAGGCCATAGGTACCTGTTAATAGTACCTGTTAATAGTACAAAACACACTGCTTAAGAACTTAGCAGACTGATAAGCTTCTGGAGTTTTTAAAAAGGTAGCAATGGACAACATCTATAACCTCTTATGTAAGATGATTGAAACTTTTGGACATTACAGGAAAGAATATATATTTCAGGTATACAGGTGGGAAGATACTTTTAAACTCCTTAGCATCCTCATTTCCTTTTTATTCCTTCTTTTTGCTATGGCTGTTTGCCCTTTTCAGCAATAACAAGGTTTAATTTTTTTATCTGATGCTCTCAGCATCCAAAAAAATACAGTTTGGACAATGTCATTGGTATGGACTTGCACAATGACAATTAGATCTGGTCTTAAAATAACGAACTTTCACTTAAGAGAAGAGCAGAAGAATTTGGAAGGAGCTTGAGAATCTGGGGATACAACTGGGAAAAAAACCTGTCCAAATTCTGTCTTCAAAAGAACAAAAGGATTCTTTAAAAGGTTTGATTCTTTAAAAGGTTTTGCAAACATGTCTACTTATTTATTATTATTTAAATCTTTCAAAAGTGAAGCCTTAGGAATCACTTTGAATCATAGGATTTTTCACTTCTGGAATATTTATTTTTAAGCTACATCTGCACATATTTAAGTTAAAAAAGACATTTCACTGTGCCTTTATTTTAATATAAAACCCAGAAACTGTTTGAAGCACTTGTTCATCCTATTTCAGTTCCTATTGTATTCAGTTTCTATTGTATTCAGTTCCTATTACAAGACATTCTTGTAATCACTTAGACTGTGGCTCCCTGTTCTTTAATTCTCCAGCCACATGAGCATTCCCACTCTTTAAGGAGTATTTTGAGAAGAACTAAATTAAATATTGTGAAGTTTGATATTGCATGCAAATAGGTACAATTGAGAGAAAAAAAATTCAAACACTTTTCACTGGAAGTAATTGACTATGCTATCAGTGTGCAAATGAGGGTTTACATAAACAAAATAGCATATGCATACACATATACACATGTATATATGTTCATGTGTATATACACACATATATTTTGAGAGGGAAAGAAGGTATTTAAATTAGGCAGACAAAAAGTCTAGCATTTAAATGTGTCCTAATCTTCCAAATGTCGTTGGTTTATTTTCCATCTCATTTTGACTTAATTTTTCCAAAACAATATATTTAATCCCTGAGCAAGACTGATAAAAGAGGTTTTAGACAGAGAGAGAGTAAGGAACCTTCCAAGGTTATCAGCTTGTGAGAGCTCTGCCACCTGTATCTTCCCAGAGTTCTTCAGATCTTTCCGACTGTTTGATTTTCCACTCTCTGCTGAGCTGTTTTACATCCAGCTGTTAGAGTATGACCAGGTCCCATAACCCAGGCCAAGGTTTGAACAGGAGCATGATAATGGAAGCAGCATGCAGGCAAGACAGCATTTTGAAAAGTTTTACAGGAGATTTACAACTGTGGTTTTGCTGAAACACAAGCTGTGCTGGGGTGAGGCACTATGGGGGTAATTTTTAGTAAACTACGAAAAGGTTAGAGCCATGCCAGCCCTTTGTTGACAACACCTTCAAAAACAGATTATTGAAAGAGATTTTAAAAACATTTAGAATTATTTTAAAATATTTTGGAAGAGCAGAAAATAAATTGAAACATTTTCTATCCCCTCTATCCCCCAAAATTTCCTATATGGAAAAAAAGATATGTATGAATTTGCTGATGTTGCAGATTTTTGCTACTGTTCAATTTCTGTGTGGTTTGATTCACTAAAAGAGAGTCCTAAGAACAATGAGTTCTGTAAAAGGTAATCCCTTCTATAGCCATGCAGATGAGCAACTATTTAATTTAATATTTTTACAGCCCAACTTTCAGTAATTATGAGCCTGTTTGAAACTGTAATCTGAATGTAAACAGTGTGTTGTTTCTGGTTTTTGTTTATTGTTTTCTTTCTTCAGTGGTGATAAAAGCTAGAAAACCAAACAAAAGTAGAAACAATTGCAAAATAGGTAAAACACCCTCTAGGAAAAGAACACACTGAATTAGTTTCAGCGTTAGAGGTGGAAGTGGTAACACTGTCTTTTATTAAGATTCCCATTATAAGTTGTTGCACTCTGCAACCTATAATTTTGTTGTGTTTTAAATAAATGTGTTGACATTTCAAAAGCTGATTGCCTTTCTTAGGCCAAATTACATTATTTTTACATATATTTCAATTTAAGTCAGAACAATTTGGATATTTCTGAAAATGAAGCTTGAGAAAATATATTTCTTTGTTCATATTAAATAAGATAAATGTTTCCTTTGAAATAAAGTAAAAGTTATTTGAAGGAAAAAGAATAGGAAAAGGAAAAGGTCTTTCTATCAGGGATGTTGTTTTTGCCACCCTCAGGAAAGGCTGTGCAGATTTGTCTAGGTTTTAAATGTCTGGACTTAACAGGTCAAATGTGAAAATTCAGAAAAGCCATAAATAGTTGCTTTTATCTGAGCTTGGACCTATTTGTTTAGCATTTGGTCTTTGTGTCACAGTTGTAATCTCAGGAACCTTGGTGCTGATAGATTTGCTGTTGAGGAACTCCAGCACAATTTCTTTTCAGAGAATGACCATGGACAGGGGTAGAGCTCTGACTCACACTCTGACAGACAGGGGTAACTCTTGTGTGCTCTTGCCATGTATTGGCACAACATCACTAAGCATTCCTGCAAGATTTTTTATACCCATTTTTTTATAAAGGTCAAGATGCTTACATGTTACATTGTACTTGAATCCTCATCTGGATTTCTACATACTTAATCTGTCAAACAGCACAGGAAGAGCCAATGATTCATAAATTTGTTGTCTTTTTCTCCCCTTCCCCCTTTTTTTTTTTTACAAGACTGTTCACCTTATACCAGGCTCTTCACCATGTAAGCACATTTATGTGTGGAGAGTACTCTTGTCTCCTGCATCTGTGTTCTGTAGGGCCTGCTTTGACTTATCCGCCAGAATACCTGTGTATGTCTTAGCAGGAATACTGAGCCTACCACCACAACCACAGGCAGAGAACCTGCCCATCCTGTGTTGTCTGATTTATCTGCCCCTGGCCCTCTCTCAGGCTCTTCTCCAAGGAGTATAAAGGCAAACACAAGGCAGAAGAATGAGGGAGGAATAAGATTGCATTAATGAATAAGTGCAAGCAATAATTGAATTGAGGAGGAGGAGAAAAGGGATCGACAGTTGGAAAACAGAAAATTGGACTATTCAAGCATGAGACTGGATGCCTGAGGGAAACAAAACTACATGAGGTTTGCAGTGAAGAATGAGACTGGAGTCTGGTGAGTGGGCGATTGCATCCAAATGCTGGTGAAGAGACAAAGTCTAGGTTAGTCTGACAAGAAAAATAGCATGAATCAAAGAGGCAGTGGAGAAAATGGTATCTGGTTTGCTGAAAATAAATGATGAGGAAAGAATGATTAGCTTTCTGAGGCAAAGAACAAAGCTGCCACATGATACAGCAGGCTGGAAGAGGGATTGCTTAGAAAACTTAGGTAGAATGTAAGAGATCAAGTGTTGTGCGAACTGACTGTAAAACCAGTCTGTGAAAAGGCGGTTGTAGGAACAATACAAAAGAGATTTTTATTGTTGTTTTTGTTTTAGCAGTTTCAAAAGACTTAAGGAAGCTGCAAATGAGCCATATTGGGTCTAAGGGTAAAGAGGAAGACAGGAAGGAACAAGAAACTGTGATGGTGAAATGGCAATAAGGTTGCTTGGAGGGGGCCAAAAAGATGACTCATGGCTGGAGTGAACAGAAGCTCCTGATAGAATCCAGGATGGACCCTTGATTTTAATTCCAAATTTCTTCCATTAGCAAATTTCTTCTTCTATCTACTAGTAGAAGTACTTATATGGGTGACATTTACACTTATTTCTTATGCACAGAGCCTAAAAACCTACAACTGCAATGTTTTAGTTAGTTATTCCTTTAGCTCCAGACCACAATCCATGAACATGGGGAGGCACTGTGATGCCCAAAGGAATGTCTCTGTTTTCATGTTGCAGCTGAAAGGAAGTCACAAGGTCACTTATACACACACAAAACATATAATTGAATACATATCTACATAAAAGAAAGAAAACAGACCCAAAACTTAAAGTATTCAGAAGGTACAAAATTCCAAGATAAAATTGTTAGGGTAATATTAATTCAGCCTCCTTATACATAAGCATTATGCAGCAGCCTTTAGTGATGTGATCATTTCCCCAGGAATCCTCATGCATTTAGTGCATAAGAGGCATATTCAAAGAATGAATCAGGTCTTATTATTAAAAGTTTGCTTGTAACTAAATGGGACATCAAACAGAAAAGTGAGGATTTCCTGATTCAGATCTTTGAATATGGTT
This sequence comes from Hylia prasina, assembly GCA_013397195.1. Taxonomy (NCBI): domain Eukaryota; kingdom Metazoa; phylum Chordata; class Aves; order Passeriformes; family Sylviidae; genus Hylia; species Hylia prasina. The sequence goes on along the minus strand of VYXD01014098.1, from coordinate 549,655 downwards.
CTGAGGAATTTCATTCCTTCTCTCATTTTTCCCATCTGTGTGATGCTAAGTCATGCAACCCGAACTTTTCTAGGGTCATCACTAATTGCATGTCCTCGTGTTCTAGGTGTTCAGCATGAGATCTAAGGATCTATGAGAAATTCTCTACACTCAGAACTACAACTAAACTCACTGGAACATGAACTTGAAAAACATGAAGACCTGTAAAACATCAGTTCTTGGGAAAATTGAATCAGTGTCGCAAGCTGGCACCTGAAACTACCGTGGATGTTCTGAGCTTCGAACCCTTTTCCTCTACCCTGTCTTGCATTTGAAAATTGGAGGTTAAAATGGCCTTGGTTAATAGAGGTATTGTAGAAGTAAATTTTGGAATATTTGTGACATGATCAAGTACTAATCTCTAGTATTGAACAGGATTCTTTGAAGTAGATAAAACCTGAGCCATTGGTCTTTTGCACTGATGACTACACTTGGTTAACCCAAACCACAGTTCTAGACATTTTCTCAAATGACTAACCATCTTCTATCATGTGCGTTAAGCAATAAAATGCCCTTTAAAATAAAAACACATACTCATTTGATTAAGATTAGTGTCTTAATGTAAATATACAAAAAGGTAGAATTAGAGTTGAGTAGATAATCTTAAAGGTGTTTGTTCTAAACTCTGAGCAATAGATATTTCAGTCTTAATAAAGTTCTAACAGCATTTCATGTGCATCTAGGCATACAAGAAGTATTTATAAGATACAAGTATGTGTGTCTTGTATAACCTTGTATAATATCTGTTTTTGCACTAGTTTTTTTGTCACGCTTCCTCCCTGCCTCTCTTCCCATCATTTTGCCAATAAATTAGGGCGAATTCAGTAATGATTTAGCTGAGCTTTGAAAATTTAACCTAAATCTCTCTTAATATAAAATAGAGTGTCTGAACCAGCAGGTCTGAGTACGTGTGAAATGAGGTAAAGCAAGCTTATGAATCCACAACTGAAATACAGTTTTCAAACATGTATTCAGTGTGTGGGACTTAGTGCAGTGCACTTCTGAGTTATTTATTTTTCCAGCCTCTAGTCCTTAAAGAGGGTACATTATATGTGGTGGTAACCACAGAAGAAGGTCTACTGCCAAGAAAACATATTACTACAGTTCAGTAATGTAGCCTAATTGTTTTCCCTCTGGTCAAGTTACCCAGAAATACTTGCTTTTCTACAGCTCTGCAGCAACAGTTAGATTAAACGATCTGCCTTCAAGAGAATTAGAGCCATTTTCTGAGGTTCTATTACTGAAAAAGGCCTCCTTCTTTCACAAATTATGTATCCTCCCTGAGTAGGGTATTTTTACAAATGGAGATTTCTATCGAGAACAATCATTTTATGGTGAAAAATGTTCCTTCCTCGTGGATGCATTACATACCATAGTGTGTGGGATAGCTGTAGGACATTAAATGATTTGCATGTTACTTAGGCAATAAAACTACAACAGGCAAAAAGCAAAACTAACTACGGTGTGTAGGACTAGCATCTTCTTATTCCTTACCCAGATTTACAGGACAAGGAATTAATGGACAAAGATTGGCCAGTGTTCCTGGATATAGTACTCAGCTTCCTTCCTTATCAGGAAATAATGGATCTAAAGCCATGAAGGCTTGAGGAGTAGAGGAACTACTCTCTATTCCCCCTTTACAGTGTGTTTTCTGTGGTCCCTTAGGACTCAGTGCTGGAGTTTCACCCAGCATAGGACTTTGCTTTTATGGTACAATCCAGAGCCTTAGAAAGTGTGAAGATATTCTCAGCACTCTCAGAGCTGAGACAAATTAGCTTATCAGTCTCTGGTGGAAAGCTGAAGATTGTTTCTTTACTTATCTCTAAATAACCTCCTATTAAGCTAAATTTGATAGAGGAAAATTCTGTCATCTGAGAAAAAATTTATAAAGCCTGTGAATCAAATAGAATTTTCTATAATTGGTCTAATGAGCTGAAAAGGGCTGTTCTTCAGTCAGTAGAGTAATTTAGAAGGCCCTGCTTTGCTGATTCTATTTATGGAAACTGATCTATTGATCTGATCTCTTACACTAATTGAAAAAGCTAACAAAATAGACTGAAGAGAAAGGATTCTGTGAGGTAGAGATAATAGAAATAATTTAAATGTTTTATATTGATTTTAAAAAATGCAATTAAGTCTTTCTGGTAATTAGTAATTTCTTTTTTCTACCAGGATAAATACATTGTGCCTCAACATAATTACTCACACCACAGAGTACAAAGAAAAATTGGCTAACAGTCTACTCTTGGTCTTTCCTAAGAGGTAAAACAAAACACAACTTAAAAAGAATTTGGGGTTACATGGGGATTCTTTTGAGAGGACTGTGCAACTTGACTTGTCCTATGAGCTGCACAGGAAATTCTTCATGTGTCTCAGTCACAAGAGGTGTATCCACAGCCATGAGGAATGGGACCTCCAGAAATAGCTCACAGGTAAGAGATTACAGCAGCTCTATAAGGCCCTGGGTTTACAGTTTGTCTCTCTCCAGCCTCTCACAGCTACTGCACTCACTTCTGCTATATTATGGGGTGTAGGCATGAGAGAAGCACTTTGGTTGTCTTTGAGTTATAGACAGACTTGGGAATTACTACTTATCTAAAGGATATGAATGACCTACCAGAAGAGAACTACAATACAATGAAGTCATACTGAACTTGCACTTTTAAAATGTGCACTTCATGGCTCATCTTCAAGCCTTTGTAGTTTCTCTTTATTGAGTAATTTTCCTTTCAAGTAACCTTGTGAAAACTTCTGAACATACTAAAATAGTAATGTATTTTCAAGAAAAAAATAATTATTTACAATGGGTAAATAATTATTCACTCCCTTCATGAGCATATGCACATACAACTTGTTCAGCAGCTTTTGTAACTTGGTTATGCCCATTTTCAGTTATACTGCATAAAAAAACCCCATGGACTCACACTGATTTTTCTAATTATATATGTAGACTAAATCAGTCAAAACAAAGTTTTCTAGAACCTCTACAATCCAGAGGTTTTTCTGTTACGTTCAATAGAAAAACATACAAAAGCCTGAATTCACCAGGAATTTGGGACATCATGCAATTAGGCTTTTTTTGCTATTGACAAACAGCAGCCATTGGAAAGTCTTGAGGAAGATTTGTTATGATATTTTCACCACTCTTAAAATTATATTTTATTTTAGAAGTAGCCAGAAATAATTTTACCAGTAGGTTTATTTCAGCCTTTATTTTTCTCTGTTTGGAACACAAGGATTTTGGGATGGGGTTAGCTTCTGTTAGCAATCAATATGTTTCTGGTAAATTTATTTGCTGTAATTAAGTTTTCTAAAAATTTAAAATCTCCATGCTGGGGTTCTTGAAGTACTTGGTCAGCTGACGCCCTTTAATTAGGAAAAAATTGCTAATGGAGTATTGTTGAGAAGAACCTAGCATGGAATTTGTCTTTTTATTTGGCCTGACAATCATAGTCTTAAATGCTTGTTGGTGCTTCAGATGTAAGAAAAATTCTAGGCAAATGTTTTGATGGTTGAAGTTATTATATTTTACTGTTGCAATGGAGTACAGAAGAAAATTGTGAAAGTGTGTTGCAACTTCAGAATTAACTGTCTGAAATATGAGTGATCCTGGAATTTAAGTAACTTGAGCAAAATTTGGTCTGACTTTTAACCCTGTCTAGAAGGCTGCCAGATTTTTCCTGTCAAAATCTTTATTTAATCATTTAAGATTTTAAACAAACAATGTAATATGAGCTACAAATGACACAGAATATTCAGAGACTATATAAGAAAACCTCTAAAGTAATGTTGAAGAAAAGAAAATTCAATTGTAATTAGCGTTTCTGATAATTGCTGTTTATTCATTAGCAGATTACATTGGACAGGATTCTCCATCAACATCTTTTGCCTTACTTCTCTCAAAGAAAGGCTTCTCATTTACACTTATCCTAAATTCAAAATCATTTTTCTCCACTGTGCATACAGGGCCTAGATGCCCCATTGTCTTGCACAGTGTTACTGTTTATATAATTTTATACAATTTCAAGGTGTATGTGAACAGCAGAATGCTTGTACATCTAGCACATGTACTCAAAGGAGGAAATTAAGTGCATATGTATGCATTGTTTATTCTTATTAATAATCCAAGAATGATGGTTATCCTTGTGTAAAACCAGATTATTTTACACTATTATAAAGAGTTCATTTGTTTTCTTTATTTAGGAAATCTATTAAACCCACTATCACAGTAATTAGAAATGAAATTACTTTGTATACTGTGAAAATAACTTTATTTTGCAGGGGCTATTCCATTTTTTCTAGTAACTTAGTTACTACTTTTGCACGAAAAAGAACATAACTGTACCAATCTACAGAGTGTTATCCTGCACACTTCAAAATCCAAAGCCAGCAAATGTTGAGCTATAATGTTTTACTACTTTTAAGGACATGTATATACGTACATGTTTGTGCTAGTGATATACTTGCAAGCAAATGAAGTGTATAAAACATTAGAGAAGGGCCCAAATGTTCAGTCTTCTCTACAGATCTGCCAATTATTAACACAAAGAACAACAACCAGGCCCCCACCCCCAGAAACCAACCTCCTGAAAAAAAAAAAACAAAACCAAAATTGCTGAACATTTTAACAGAGACTGCTCCTAGTGCAACCTTCCTTCCAGTGTTCAGGTGTTAACACTGAACCACTGAAATATTTTGTGCTTCAAAGCCCTTTACCAGTGCCTGATGACTTAAATCGTATGCATGTGTTTTAATCATGGCAGCATAATACAGTTTTTTGCTCCAAGTAGTGCAAGTCCATACTGGCATTTCTTCAAGCTGTCTTAAGTGCTACTTCTCCTGCATTGTATAGTATAGCTACTTAGATAGAATTCTTTAAAAGGTTTTCAAGAATTCTTCAGCTTTGTTTTCTTTTGTGTGAAATAGAGCCCACTCTAGAACATTAATTTTGTTGTTTTTTTTTTTAATTTTATTTCCTAGAGCCAAATATAATATTCTGTTCTGTACTTAATAGCTGTAAATATTACAAAAGGTTAATTTCACCATTAACTTCTTTTGGAAATTTTCTTTTGAATGTGATCCAATAGTTCCATATCTTTTATTTTTTTGCCTTTTTTTCTCATTCCTCATAAAATATCCTATTTCTATCTTTCCTTTTAATCCATGTTGTAGAGAAGTGTTTGCCCATTATTACGTAGCAGACGATGCATCCACAACAATAGCAGGGAGACAGGCATTCTGTCCCAGAGGGAATGACCTGGAGGTATCAAATGCTAATCAAAGGTCATGAAAATGGGGATCAGTGAGAAGGAGCACGACACCAGTCCTGCCCTGTGGCTGTGATGGCTGTCACCAGAGAGAGGACTGCTGATGCACAGGTTGTCAGTCAGGGAAGGTTCTCACCAAAGACCGAGCCGAGCAGAGGTGAGTGCTTTAGGCAGTAGATGGAGCAGATTGAGTAGATGGAGCAGATGGATAGGAATACCACTGGTGGCAGGGTCTGGTATTTCCAAGCCATAGATTTGGTCCTTCACCTTTCCCTAGTGAGAGGGTGTGGCAGCAGCTTTCTGCTATTATGAAACTTTATCTGTGACATTTATTCTTCAAGGCTTTCCCTGTTGAGTCCGAGCCAGCGCAGAAACCTCTGTGGAGGACACACACTATTACTGTGGCATAAACTTTGTTTAATTACTTGAATAGTTAGTTCAGGAAAGAAAGGGAGACAAAGACCAGTTTCTTTCAAACTCCCTCCCTTTTTGCTAGAACTTGGTTTCCTACATTCCTATAGTCTGTATTAAGCTCTGGGAGTACTTGGAATTACTATGAGCTGTTGAAGAACCAAACCAGAGGGGTATTGCTACTGCAAGGGTGTTTTTTTAAAAACTGAAATGTGCAGCATTTGTGAAGTGTGATTTTCAGAAACCCCTTCTAGCAGTAAAACAGTGAAATAGCAAGTTCTTCAAGTTGCATATACTACAAGTGTAAAAGAATGCCCTAATTTTAGGTTATTAATTCTTTTTAAGACTAAACCAGAATCAATCAGTTCCCCTTAATCCCTATAAATGCTTTTCCTTTTAAATTGCTACTTCAATTTTTCAAGGCTTCATTTCACAAAGGAATAGGAATTAGCTCTGCAGACATAACAAATTAGTCATATTGATCCTGCCAAAAGTGCTAAATTATTAATAATAAGCCCCTCCCTATGCAGCCAGTTTTAAACTCACAAAAAGCCCTCATGAAATCTCTGATGCAACCATCTGGGCACATCTGGGCACATTTATATTCTTCCCCAAATCTGTTTCATGGTTTAATCTTCCTCACTAATTTGTGTTACTTGCGATATACATAAAGAAACATACAAAAATAGATTTTACCTGGTTTGCTTTCATGTTTTGGGAAGCAACTAGCATTCTTAAATGCACTAAAGTTCCACCAAAGGGAAACAGATAAAAAAGAAGAGAGAGAGTCAATATTCTTTAATGACATTCCAGCTGTCTCAGTTCTCAGAGCCTTGTTTGCAGACAGCCAAGTCAGCACTCCAAGTGAAATAAACTTTATTGGCCTGAAGTGCCAATAGTGAATGACTGTATTACAGTTGCTGATATGCATACTCTGGTGCCAGAGACTGCTTAGACAGAATGAATATTGTTGTTATAAATTACTCCTCAGAGTAGAGAGAAAAAAAAACCACTTCTGCTCCATTCTCAGACATGTACTGACGGATATTATAGATATATAGATTTGCATTCTGAATGAGCTGTGGTCTCTGTAGAGATACTGGAGCACTATTTAGAGAAGGTCTTTCGACATAGAGTGTTGTGTTTCTCCCACATGAGTGCAATCTCTGTGCATTCCCTCCCCTGTCATCATCACTGTACTCTGTGATCACAAGATCACAAGAAGGATGAAAGAGGTTATTCCTATAATGGGAGTCATATTCTATTATCTTAATTCAAAGTGAGTTGTCTTTTTCCTCTGGAAGTGTCTCATCATTTTAAAAAAGGGTATGCCAAAAGGGCAAAACTTTGATATCTTTGTACTGGACAACAATATATATATACAGACAATGAACATAAGATGAAAGTGGTGCTGTGAAGCATGCTGGTAGTTTCACTGTCATATGGTATAAAACCTTAAAAGGCTAGAATAGCCCTAGTGACTCCAGCACCTACTCATGTAATAAGATGCTGTTAAGGAGATAAAAACCCATCTGAACCAGTTCTGGACTTTAACCAGTTATTTATGCACACTATATATTCATAAGTCTCTCATGAGACCTTGTAAGTTGTGCATCTGAAACAAAATTTTGCGACTTTCAATTTCATGCTTTTTTAAGATGTTTCCTATTATATGTCCAGAAATCTCTTAACAATTGCACTTTACCCATTCACAAAATTACACGTATGTAGAAGATGTACATGCTCATGTGTTAACAGTTAGAGCAAGATGGGTGTACATTATGGATCACAATCAGATTTTAGTTACTTAATAGAGCAGAATAGAATATTTCAGTTGGAAGGGACCTACACTGACCAGCTAGTCCAACTGCCATTATTTTGTGGTCACAAGGAGTTTAGCAGGACATTTAAAAATATTTATTATTTTTTCTAATTCATTTCTTCCCTCTCTCACAAAACAGCCTTATCTGCTAAAAAATGCATGGAACTCTCTCAGAGCACAGCTACTGCCCAGCCCTGCTGAGCTGTCAAAGTCAATGTCCTATTGCTTAGATATCTCCCTGCCTCAAAACAAAGGACTGGTCCTGACCCATTGAGCACTTTTTTCACAGGGTCTCATGTCCTAGAGAATCATGAACATTTCAGTTTCTAATAAGCCCTGGGGTCAATCCTGTACTTTTTCAGTCCAAGATTAACTCAATATTACAGGAAACAGGCAAACCTGATACTTAAATGTTCAAGCTTTTCATACAGATACAATTGAACAGTCACCAAAACTGAAGAGAATCAATCAGATTACCCTGAACATCAATCACATTGTAATAAATCCAGACACTGCCTGACTAACCACCAATGTAATTTCTAAGTAAAGTTTTGAACCAAGAGACAGATCTTCACTACAAATAAACCATCATTCTTCCACTGAAATTAGGACCACACCTTGTTGTTTAATGGCATATGGTTACACTTTTTTGTTTGTTTGTTTGTTTGTTTTGTTTGTTTTGTTTTGTTTTGTTTTGTTTTGTCTTCTTCCTGGAACAACAGGAAAAATCTGTTAAGATTATCCTTAGAGCTCCCAAAAATTCTGTCACTTCACTCTGGACTTTTGCTTACTTTCTCTAGTGCTATTTACAGACACAAAGTTATGCAATGGTTTTAAAATACCGTAAAATTGATAGCTTCAAAACCCAGACATGGAAATGTCAACAAAATTTGGGTTTAGCTCAAATCTAAAAGATCTTTGAAGTTTATATGTGCTTAGATTTTGTTCCTAACTTTTGGCCAAGATCTAGACTACAATGATAAAAAAGCTTGGCAACATCATGTAAACCCAAGCCATCTGCACCCAAATTAAGCAAATTTTCTGCCTTTGCTGATTAGTATTTTTGGACCACTGCCACTCTGTATGGTTAAACTAGTCTAGTCTTGCCAATAGGACATTTCAAACAGTGCAACAAGTATCTGCATCATTTAAAAAGTACATCTTCTTTTTTGAGTCACAAAACCTACACTTATTTTTGTGGCAGCTGAATTACTAAACTCAAGGCTTGGATTTTCTCTCTGAAGTGCCGTCTGGGAACTTGAAGGGAGACTTAGAGCCATGAAACAACAAATTGCATCCAACCTCACATGATTAATATAAGAACACAATGTTCTCTCTTTTTTTTAATTATGGGATTAACAAATTAAATTGGTAAATAGTTTGGGGTTTTTTTCTAATTAAGAGCGTTCCATTAAACAGCCTTAGGTCTACAAGAAGGAAGCAAAGAATGCTATAGGTGATGTGGATTCTTCTCTAATGACTTTTTAAATTATATTGATTGAATTGTTCTACTGTAACAATGTCTATAAAGCTTGGTCAAAACTATAAGCCATTTTGCTAGAATCTGCAGATGAAAATATTCTGAAGGAGTTCCATGACCCATATCCTCACAATTCTTCCAAATCCATAGTTTTTAACAAGTTATTTACTTGCTTTTGTATGTGAGGAGCATAGAGAAGTCTGCTCGCTACTGCTGGGCAGGCAATTTTATGTTTCATTGATGAAAATTAGCTATATGATTACCTCCAAGTCTATATAGGTCTTTATGATATATGTAGCAGAATTTAAGTGAACTCTACCCGATTTACCTCCTCATTATATTTCCAAGGATACACCATTTGTTATGGGTCCCAAAGAACATGAAGTGCAATAAAATAATTAATTACAGTTGCAAATCTGAAGAAAAATTGAATGACATAGTGCATTTCATTTCCAAGCTGACTTGTTGCCAAAAAGAGTTAAAAAATAAAAATACAGGGCACACTTTTAAAAAGGACAGTTCAATTACAACCACACAAAAGTGCTAAAGGGAGATCATCAAAGTAAGTCTGTGTCTTGACCTACTTTTCTCTTTATACTTCCAGGAATAATTCTTTGTCCCTGTTATGAAATAAATTTAGAACTTGGGTAAAGAATTAGTGCAAGAGCAATGGAGACTGAGCACTGAGGTGAGTTACAGGCTTAGCCAGAGAAGTCAGAGACTTCTGTATGTTCCCTGCAGACCAGCTGAGCTATGACAGAGAGGAGATATTTGGGAGTGAGAGGTGGATCTTCACCTTCACATACTTTCTGTGCTTGGCTTTTTCACTAATGTATCTGAAATAAGGAATGAAATTAATACTAGATTTTGTTATACTGACAATGGCCAAACTGCAGTTGAATATCTATATTCCTGTCCTACACCCTACATACCAGCAAAAAAAACCCAACAAAATTTTACCCATTAATTAATGCCTTATGTTGACCACCTTTTTAAACCATCTATGTCAGTCTATGTCTTTTTTTTTTTCTTTTTTTTTTCTTTTTTTTTTCTTATTTTTT